>CANUEY010021539.1:0-234634 GCA_948099555.1 Croton setiger | reverse complement strand
AATGGCATGCCATTTAAAAGAGATCTAGGATTTGGACATGTTTAATCAAATCATCAGGGCTTAATAAAAACAACAGGCTAAATTCACACATTCAAACAAAATCCAGAAGCATTCAGATCATTTATAACAATAAAATCCCAGGAACTGACCCATAAGAAATTACCATAATGTAATCTGAACAAGTTCAATCAATTATCCCAGCTTAGTCATGAATGTATCAAACAACAAGGTGTGGTATCCATATTCCTAGCTTCACATTACTTAATCAATCCAGAAGTCACAACAGGACCGCAGCAAAGCAATCTTACCTTTTTTTTATTTCAGAACTCTTATCAAGCAACAAATTACCATAGGAATTTACGGATTATCAGTTGAATTTAAATCTAGCAAACCCACCATTCATTCTATTGGTTTTTGTTACTGCTTAGAACAGACAACACTCATGAGCTCACACAAAAAAGGAAGGTAAACAAATCAAAACCATTTTATACATGTTATCCAGAGGCAAAAATTCAAAGCGATTGAAAAGAGATCAAAGCATCCATTTACACTGCCAAATTCTAATCCAGGAAGTTCATCATTCATGAAAACAGAAAGAAACAGATTACTACACAAGACCAAAAAAGAAAACAAATCCAACATTCACTATAACCTACTCATTCATCCCATCTACATATTATCAGAAACAAAAACGTATCCACGTAAATCATCCAGGATCCCATATAAGCTTATTCATATCGAAATTGAAATATTAACAGAAAAGGAATTTAAGAGTACCTCAGATCAATCAAGCTTGCTTACAGAATCAACAATCATTCCTTATAGCTTCGTCCAATTCCCAGAAATTCAATACAATTATTTGTTTACAGAAAACTTTCGAAACAGAGAATACAGAAAGAAAATTTCAGAAGCTTCAATCCTGGAATTCCAAATTAATTTTGAAATTCCAGAATCGAAATTAGATTACAGAAAACCAGAAAAACCCTTTTTCGAAAGCAGTGATTACCGAAATCTTTGATTCTCCAAAAATCCTCCCCCCTTTTCGAATGACTGCAGCCTCCCTTTTATCTTCCTCTCCCTTCGTTCTTCTCCTCCCTTCGACCCGTCTGTACCATCCACGTAACAATTCTGTTACGTTTGCAATAATCTCCTACTCCCGCTTACAATTGATTTCGGTGCAATCACCTTCCACACGCATTGCTCCCCTTTTCCTCTCGTTTCCATCCTCAGTTTTACTTCCACTGTTAGCGCTTTCTGCTTCTTCTCTTCTTCCACGTAACTATTCTGTTACGTGTGAGGAAATCTACTGTTTTCGTTCTCATTTCAACTCCCCTGCAATCATCCTTCCCTTCAATCTCTGTTTTCAAATCAATTTTGATTTCATTTTCACTCTGCAATCCCTAATCTCCAATTTCAATTCCCTTTCCTCATTCGACTGACTTCTTTTGTTTTATTTATTTTATTTATTTAATTGCAATTGAACCAGAAATCGGCCTTTGAATCGAACCTAATCTCAGATCGAACCGATTCCGGTTCGATCTGTTTCCACAGCCTTTTCCAATTCCAGCCCTCAAATCTCTTATATTTCTATTTTTAACCCCAAAACTTCTTTCCCTAATTCAATTGCATCCTTCCTCTTTTCTTTATTTACTAATTCAACCCCAAAACTTCTACTTTCCTTTAATTTTATCCTCTTTACTCCAATTTTCTCAAAATCACTCCATTTTTATATTTTTCTCTTCAAAAACAAATTTAAAACTTTATTCAATCACCACTCTTAAAACATATTTTAATTTTTAAATGGAAATCAAAGCAAAACCAAAATTTAAACATTAAAATTGAAAATTCGTCCAAAAAGGGAAATTTGAATAAAATTAGAAATTTTTCTTTTTTATATCTTTTCTTAAAAATCAAAAATTAAAAACAAAGACTCAAACAAAAATATTTTTTAGAAGAAGGAATTTCTTGATTAAAATCATTAAAACGCTTTAAAGAAGAGGAAAATTCAAAATGTTCCGGAAGATTGAGCGAACGAGAGCTGTTTACGGAATTTCTGGATATTTCATCGAGCTGTTGGCATTTTGTCATCATTGGTACTTTTTGGGGCAAAAATTAAGCGTCAACACCTTTCTTTTCAAGAACAGGGTATGATCTGCAGTGCTCTACTTTTACCCATACTTCTTCATTGTTGTAGTGAACCTTCCGAACTAGGCTCTCGGCGACTATTTTAACCCATATAATGTCTTCTTCAGTTGACACACTTCTCATTTCTTAAACATTTCTGACATATACCTAGTGGAGCCTTCATGTATACTTCCTCTTTAAGATCTCCATAAAGGAAGGCATTCTTCACATCAAACTAAAGTATTGCTAGTTTTCTCTTAAAGATCCATTTGCAACTAATTACTTTCTTACCTGAGGGTTTTGGTACCAACTTCCAAGTGTCATTCTTCCTTAAGGAGGACATCTCCTCTTCCATTGCTAACCTCTAGTGGTTCTAATTACTATTGTTTTTGGCTTCCCCAGAACTTATAGGATCACCGTTCTCAACAGTAGCTGCAGATATTAGGGCCAAAGCAGTCAGTTCAAAGTTTACAATATTAAAAGAATAGTCAGCAAACTTGGATGGTTTTCTAATTTTCCTTCTCTTCGTATCCCTAGTTAGCACATAACCTTACAGATTTTACTGCTCAGGTTCTATTTCTTGATCAAAACCTCATGACTATTCTTGGACTATTTCATCTTCTGCAGGAATATTGGTTTGAGATGGCATCTGATTAGTTTTCTGATAACTGTCAAGCTCCACCACAAACTTTGATAAGTCTAATTTCAGTTCAGACTTTGACTATTGCAGGTTAGTTTTTGAAAATTCATTTTCAACAAAGACAACATCTCTACTAACAAACACCTTACCATTAATATGTGACCAAACTTTATACCCCTTAACGCCATTAGGATAGTCAATGAAATAACATTTATGTGCCCTAGGTTCCAGTTTTCCCTGACTTTTATGTGTGTATGCAACACATCCAAATGTCCTTAGATGAGAATACATGATGGGTTTATTATACCACAATTCATTTGGACATTTAGATTTAAGAAAATAACTAGGTGATCTATTAATCAAGTAACATGTAGTACTAGCAGCTTCAGCCCAAAAAACATTACTTAAGCCAGATTCATACAACATGCATCTTACTTTATCAAGAATAGTCCTATTATAGCTATCTACTATACCATTTTTTTATGGTATGTAGGTACATGTTCTATGTTTTATTATACCTTTTTTAGCATAGAGATATTCAAATTGTTTGTTTACAAATTCAAGACCATTATTAGTTCTTAAAACTTTAATTTTCCTATCCTTTTGGTTTTCAACTAAGGTTTTTCATTCACAAAACTTATCAAAAACATCACTTTTATTTTTGAAAAAATAAATCCAAACTTTCCTAAAATATTCATCAATAAAAGTGACAAAATATTTTGTTGTAGACAAAGACAAAGGAATATAAATAGAACCCCACAAATCACTATGCACGTAATCCAAACAGTTATGAGATTTATACAAGGCAGATTTAAAGCTGTGTTTATGGGATTTACCCATAATGCAGCTTTCATATGAGTTCATTTTAACAAAAATTAGACATGTCCAAATTTTTATTTTCATATAACAATTCTATTCCCTTGTGACCAATGTGTCCTAGTCTCCTATCCATAAAGAAGTAGAGCAGCTGCTAGATGCAACAGTCCTTACTTCCTTAGTTATCACTGACCCATCAAGATGATAGACTCTGTGAACCATATGACCCTTAAGAACACATTTATTTCCTTTATACACATCTAAAATCCCATCTTTAGCAATATGGTAAAGGCTTATTTCTTCTAAGTATCCTAGTGATATTAGATTTCTTTTAAGTTCAAGTATGTGCCTTACATGACTCATTTCTACAAGTTTTTCATTCCATATTTTAAATCTAATAGTACCAATACCTAGTACTTTACAGGATGTATCATTGCCCATTAAAACATTTATTCCAGTTAAATTTTGATATTTACAAAACCATTATCTATTAGGAGCCATATGATATGAATAGGTAGAGTCTAAAATCCAGACATCAATAGTTATACTAATGCTAACAATAAGAGCTTCAATATCGTTAACTTCAGTTGATGAATTTGCTGCTCCAGACTCAGTTTTATTTTCATCCAGTTTCTTAATTATTTCTCTATAAAATCTCCTAATGTGACCTTTCCTTTTATAGTAATAACAGATTCTATCAGATTTATTGAAACTAATGTTATTCAAATTATTTGACTTATTAATGTGAGATGATTTGTTAAACTGATGTGATTGATTATTATCAAAAAACTTGCCTTTGTTTTTTTTTTTTAATTTTTTTTTGAGATTTTCTTTTAATGAACAGAACTTCAGTATTGTTATTCTGTTTAACAGAATTTCTTATTTCCATTTCCCTAAGTTTCAATGCATTAATCACATTATCTAAGTCTAACTTATCCTTATAATATTTCAAGGCATCTTTATTATTTTGATAGTTTTCCGGTATGGAGTTTAACAATAGTCTTGTTTGGTTTTCCTCACTTAACTACTCACCAGTGTCATGCAATTCTAAGACTAATCTTTGAAAGTTATCACAGTTATCACCAATAAATTTAAATGGATCCATTTTAAAACTAAACAATTGTTCTTCAAAATAAGCAATCTTTGAAATAGATTTAGACATAAACAATGCATTTAGTTTAGACCATAGTTAAAGGGCAGAAACATCACCTCTAGCCTTTCTAAGCACAGCATTAGAAAGGTTCAAGATTATTATGTTGTAGGCAAGATCCATGAGATCTTGACAGTCAATCTAAGTGAGGCTTTCTAGGAACACCAGGGGACCAACAAGTGCTCGATGACACTTTTGTTGTACCAAAATCGCTGTCATTTTTTCTTTCCAGATGGTAAAATCACATTTACCATCAAAGTTCTCAACATTGATCTTAGCAATCGACATTAGTTTCTGTTGGGTTTCACAAAGAATCGAGGCTTTCTTTGCTTCCGATCTAGTCCGTCAATAACAACAAACGATCGACAGTACCATTCTGATAAGGATCGATTTAATAAAAACCAGAATAGTAAACATCCACAGATCAACACCAATATTTTACTTGGTTCACCTTACACAAAGTAAGGCTACATCCAAGGAGGAGAATATTCCTCAGTTGAACCCTTTATTAAGATTTCAAGAGAAAAATGTACGGATTACATCCAAAGAAATAAAGCACTCAGATTAAACCTCCCTCAGAATCTCACAACACAGAGATTCAAGCCTAATAACCCTTTTACAAGACAATATATCTTAACCAGAAAATGCTTAAAGAAACAAAAGAGTAAAAGGAATGATACAGTTCATCAAAACAGGGAGGCATGCAAAGAGCAACGAAAAACTGTACAGAAAACAAGAACCCTAACCCTCATCATCTGAACCATAATAGCAGCTTTTATACTTAGGTCATCCACACAAGTCAGAAGACTCCCACGTGTGAGACTTTCATCCTGACTCAAAGACCAAAACATAGAAACACATCATCACATGGGAGATGTTAAGTCATCTTGGGCTTTCTTCCTTTGGGCTTGAGCAAAGACCAGAATCACAGTCCACAAATTATGTTTACAACCAGTTTTTGTTTAATTTCCAACATTTAAAAGTTGTTTATAACATATTTCTAACTTGTTTATTCTAAGTTTATTATCTCGTTTTTCCTTTTATATTATTTTCGTTAGGTGTTTTCATGTAGAAACAATTTTAGGTTAAAATCTAAGCCAAATTTTATCAACCCCATATTAAACATCCAAACCCGAAACCAAACTCAAATTATAGAAACAAATAAAATAAGTAACATAATGTACTCTAACATTAGGTAACCCAAAAGACATTTTCACCAAAACTATCCACCTGCACATTTTGATTTATTTTGCAAGCTTAAGTTGGGAATTTTTTGCATACTTGAGTTTGAGGGGATGTTAGAATGTTTTTAGGAAAATGTATAAAATTGTACTTGTATTTTAATAAATCCTACATTTTTATCCCTTTATTTTGTGAAAAAAAAAATTGTCTTCTATTTTATTTCCATTTGACAATAATATTTTTCATTAACTTTTTATCAATTTTCCGTTATAATTGTTAGAAAATGACGGATTGGCTTGGTAAAAATTTTGTAGACTAACTTGAAATTTTGCAATTTTAATTTAAAAAATAATAAGAAAAAGAAAATTAAAAGAAAACCTAGATCTAGTCATGTTCGTCGTTTCTCTTCCCTGCAGAATGAAGAAAAAAAAAAACTCAGACCCTTAAAATGAGAAACGCAGTTTTAACTTTAAAAAAATAAAAAATTAAGGAATCAAATTGGCCAAGCAAAGAGGATATGGCAGGACAGTGATTGAATGGGATGCTCAAATCATAATTAACGCCATTAAAGCCGGTAGCACAGACCTAATCATAATTAACGCCATTAAGGTTTTTTTTTTTTTTTTTTAATTTTCTCTTTTTATTTATTTTTTAAATTAAAATTATAAAATTTCAAATTATTCCACAAAATTTTTAACAAGCCCATAATAATATTAATCTTTCATTTCTTAACAATTCTAATGGAAAATTGATAAAACGGTAATTAAAGTAGGGAAATAAAAATGTTATTTTCTAAAAATGGAAGGAAAAAATGTGACAATTTTTTAAATTTCCCATGTAGTAATTCATTAGTTCTCTCTAATTCCTTTGTTGTTAAGTTAGCGCATTATAGGCCAAATGTTGTTCTTTGTCTAATTTATTTCCTTTTATACATTTTTGTTGTTTTATATATAGATCATTATACCTTGTAATTATATATACATAAATATAATAATTTCTTCCTTTCTTATTATACTCTCTTTGTTCACAATTACAAATAATTATAAAAATTGAGATTCAATCCTTTTTTAATAAATGAAAATTTTATCTATACAAAATAAAATTTAATATCATATTTAAACCAGCAACATACTTTATCTAGTAAATTCGACTATTTGATTTTTCTTTATGATAATATTTGGTCATTCAACATTTGAGTCTTTTAGAAAATTTGACAAAATAAATTTTAAAATCAAAATCAACCGTGAAAATCAATTTTGCATCTTTTCTTAAAATCCTCTCTAAGAAAGACAATATTTTCAAAGAGAAAAATAAAATCTCATATAAAAGTGAAAATAAACCTTCATCAGAAGAGAATTAATAATACTCTATTAACAGATTGAAAATATTATCTATAGAAAGGAGAATATTATTGAAGAAAGAAAAAAAATCATTAGATCTAGCAAAAACAACTATGTATAAATAAAAAATATTCATAGGGCATAGCATTGGGCAAGAATGGTCAACATCGTGCTGCCCATATAGTTTTAGGATGAAGGAACTGTTTAAAAAGAATGGAGAGATGATGAGACCAGAATTTTTACAGATGTCCGTTGTTATATTAATCAAGAGAAGGAGCCGTTAGTCATTTATATGCTTTAATCAAATTCATTTATTAGTAGCTTGTACTAAATTCAGCTTACCTTAAATAAATAAAATGAGTTAAGCAAATTTGTTAATCTTATCCTCATCATTATATACTCTTTATATGTTGTATTTTTATTCAACGTGAAATTTTATTTTCATCCAATGTGAAATTACCTGCATCTTAACATTTATTAATATTTACCACTCTTTGTTTTTTAATTCAACAAACACAATAGAGTGTGTCTTCTCTATCAACATATATTCAGATGAAAATTAGAATTTATGACCAACAAATCGTAATACAACACATGAAATTGAAAGAATATTTCCCATTATTTATGGTCCATGTAACTTGGGTTTAATTATAAAAGATTAAGTCCTATATAAGATATGATTTTAATATATAAAAGTCGAAACTGTGATGGATAGTTTCGGTTAGAGATATTAAAATTAGTGGGGTAATTATATTCCCTCTTCCTTTACCAATTAAGTAATAGAGATACACAATACAACAAACTCTGCAAATTGTTTCAATATATAAGTGGCCCTTGTCCATCAATGAAGATATTGAAAGGAAAAGGTACAAGGGAGAAAATAATTGATCGTCAGATTCCGCTGCGTTCAAGAACTGCGTTAAAGAATTATTAATTATGGATCAGGTTAGTAATTCTTTTCTTTTCTAATATTAGAGTTAAATTATATCAAGTCTAGATCCCAATGGGATTGATTTCGTAATCGAAATATATTATAACAATTATCTAGATTCCAATGGGATTGATTTCGTAATCGAAATCTATTAAAGATATTCTAATATGTTATAGAGATTCTGTTATGGCAGATAGTGATGTTAAAATTTAGCTTAAAGTACAAATGTTTATATGAAAAGGAATCTCATATCAAAAGCTTGACAAGACTCAGTGATTTCAGCAAGCAACCTAAGGGGAGACAACAGAACACAACAAACTGATTCCATTTAACCACAACTACATTTGGCAAAAGGCATACTTAAGATATAAGTGACGGATCAAGAAGAACTAATTAGAACGTGTACACAACATAGCTGCACCGTCTCACTCTTATACTCTCATCAATCTGATTGTCATTCTCATAAATTTAAATGAAGGTGACTAGTAGTGGTGTATGAGCAAAGTTACCGGTAAAATAACATTTTACCCTTAATGATTTTTATATATACATGATTTTAAATTTATTAACCAAACATCATTTTTTTATAAATTGGATAACTACATTTATATCATTCGTTTTACACGTTAAACATTATAATTTCACTTCATAAAAATTAAAATATGAATGAAACTTATTCATAATTCCGACAAATAGACAAAATGAGCCAAACATAGCCTTAAAATTATGGTTTTACCTTCCAATTTTCACTCAAATTAATTTTTTTTTATAAATTTTGTGGTAAAAAATTGCAACAAATTAACAAATATGATTTTTAATAAATTTTGAATGTTAATTAAATATTTTTTATTTTATTAATATTTATATTCACCTATGTTGTAAATAATAAATACAATAATATAATATTCATAAAACATATATCTATATACCAGGAATATGACATATATTCAGTAACTCAAAAAATATAATAATATTTTTTAATATATCAAAAACAACTTTAATAACAATTAATATCAAATTTCGACATTTATTATAATGTTGTTTTACGCGGGGATAAAACTTTGTACTCTTACAGGACAGTTATATAACTTCTCAACTAAAATATGGCAAGTCTTTAATTGCCGTCTAATACGCCCAATTATGGTATCTAATTCTTGATTGTTGATTGTTTGTTTTCTTATTTTCATCAAGATATTCGGAAAAAAAAAGATCAGTTTTTAAATGAAATTGAGAAATCTGCAAAAACTGGGATGAAATTATTATTGTTGTCAGTAGCACAGAAAAATAGGTTGGGAATAATAATAATGATAATACATTATTAGAACTGTCTACCACAGTAGAATAGAATCGTAACCTTCATCATTATTTACAGCACGGAATTCAAGCCAAGAAAAATTATAAACTATAATTTTTGTTCTCATAATAATACAGATTAGTTAGCAAATTTAGCAGATGGAGCCCCAAATAATTAGACAAAGCGATTCCAGAAGATTTCTCGTGACACCTGAATTTTCAGTTCTCCACATTTACACTGAGAAGGACAAATGAAAACCATATAACCACAAGTTCTTACAATTAATAAATATTCATTCATATAGTTATCCATTACAAATACAAACTGACATGTGCAAAGACACATACAAAAGATCAAACAAATGTAATATCTTAATCATGTAAAAGGTCACAGACAGACACTGCATTCATTACGTAACATGCTTTTGGGAGCTTACTGTAATAACAATCTGAGGACACCAATGCACCAAGAACACATAATGCTCACACATTTGTTGGTTATGGTTGCAAAGAAAACGACTGAAAATAACTTGACATTAACAGAAAAGAAAGCAAAGTAAGAAAGAAAAAAACTCTCCTATACGCTACAAAGATGCAACACCAAGAATCCTATACCGACCATTACTATCAACAACAAAATTGATCCTGAAACACCAAAAAAAAAAAAAAGATATAAAAGAATAATATCGAGCCGACGCTGAAATAACTACCAAATATTTTTCTTGATTGGTTAGAAGCATTTGTGTGGTTCTTGCAGCAACATGTCCATTTCTGTCTTGTCCGTTTCTACACTGCTTCTACACAATCTACTATAATAATGTTCATTTCAGACCAAAAATGAATTTACAACAGCAATTGCAGAGATGGGTTAACTGTAAAAATTTAAATGGTGAATTTGTAATATAACCTCTGATAAGAAAAGAGAGAACCTCATTCTTTATCTGTTCCAAGCAACTGCTTCAAAACCTAATCAAATTAGCAGAATATTAACTTTGTAGTAATTATAGAAAAAACTGGACAAGAAGATTAAGAACTACAAGAGGGTTAGAAACACCAGAAATAAAGCAAGTACACTTCTTGGTTATTCTCCTACTTCTCCTGAAAAGAAAATCAAGGTGAAAATTAAAGATTTAACTGTCTAATATACAGTAACTAAGAAAATGACTGTAAATTTATATAAGATCTTATCATTTAGGAAATGATCTGTTGGTGGCTATGGTGATGATGATTTCTTTACTACTTTAGACTTGAACCTAAATAACCTAATCTTTCTGCTAATACATCAACATCTTCTTCATCTTCATCTCCCCCATGGCTTTCACTAAGCAATTCATCCCAAAACCCTTCATCTAGTTCTTTATCTCCGGTCTCCGGCAGCGGCTCTATTTCATCTTCTTCTTCTCCTTCTTCTTCTTCTTGGCCTCTCCTTGACTTACCATATCCTTGCATTTCCAATGCAAGTGCTTCTAGCTCTGAAACACCAAACCCATAATTTGCATATTCCTGAGGTTCAGCTTTAATTGAATATATACTACTTCGACCTCCAAGGCTCGACTCAGGATTTTTACTACTTTCACCGTGCTCAATTGGTCTTCTTCTCTTCTTGGTCATGGCTTCTTCAAGCTCTTTCCTTTTATCTTTCTGCTGTGCTAATTGCTGCAAAAATGCAGGATTTTGCACTGCTCTAGCCAAGAATTGCATCATTTGCTGCTGTTTAATTTCAACACCTTGTAATCTTTGTTCCATGGCTTGAATATAAGCTCTGGTGTTCTGCTGTTGATGCCTTAGCTTCACTAATTCCATCAATAAAACTTGTTTATCGCGCTTTAATCGATCAACTTCTCCATCTAATCCAAATCTGCCAAGTTCAACACAAGCACCTAAGGCTTGATGTTGAAGTAAAGCCAGAGAAGTTGACTTTCTCCTTCTGATGTTTTTCAAAAGGCGCTTTTGACCCCTTAAAAACCCTTCATTGGCGAACTCCCATCTATCTGGATCAATCTTTTTAAATCCCTGTGGAATTCAAATTCCACATTCTGAATCAGTCATCAAGTTCTAAAAAACTCGATTAATTTGCAAAAATTGGATCTGAAACCAGAGAAAGAAACAGGGGAAATTTTCAATTCAACACCTAATATTTTATTTCACAACCAAATTCCAAATACAGTAAGGTCCCACGAGCGCATACACATCCAGAAAATACCAATTGAAGAAAATAATATAATAAATTGAAGAATCAAACAAGATTAAATAAATAATTACAGATATTGCTCCAATGAATGTTCTAGATGAGGAGAAAAACAGAGAATTCATATCAATTTAGACTTGAATGAACATTCCAGAAACTTTCAGTCTTGGAATAATCAACTTGAGAATAGAGCCAATTTCCAATCTTCAGCAGCACTCTGGTTTAAAGTATTAAAAAATTACTTTCAATTAAACCAAAAAGAACCCACCAATTATCTTAACAAACTAAATTTCAAAATCAAAAACTAAAATGATAATAAAAAAGAAGAAAAGCGAGTGGCATTTCTTTTTTTTTTTTTTTTCCATGGAATCCAAAAACAAGAAACCAAAGAGGAATTGATGAACTAGAAGAGGAACTAGGAAGAGAATTGAATAATTGTGGGATGAATACTTACATAAGTGTTAAGTTGCCTGACAAAACTGGAAAAATTATTGTGCTTGAAGAATCTAGGAAGAAGACTAGAAGAGAAAGAGTGAGGATCCCATACTACAAAGCTATTACCTCCTGCACTCCACGAAACTATGTGATTAGTAATTGGGTCATCTACCATCTCAAAGGTTTTGGTAAGAAATGGTGGCGGTCCTGTATCATGCAGCCCATCCATGGGCTTCGGTGGCAGAATCATCGGCACTGGCTCTTCGTACGATTGCGACGACGACCTTGATCCTGAGTACTCTTCTTTTACCGCGAAATAAGGATTCATACTTCCAATTTGAGTTATAAATAAGTAGATTGTGCTTATGTTAATATGTTTTTCAATTTAAAAAAAAAAACAGAGTCTTTCTTGATTGACTAACGGTCAAAGTAGACAAAATCAAGAAAGAAAGAAAAGGGGGGAAAGAAATAATAGTAAATGGGTGGGAAAAACAGAGGACATAACAAACAAGAAGCACTTATTCTGATTAAAAAGTAAAGACTTAAAATCTGAATTCTACATATAACTCTGTTTATACAATTTATTGGGTGGAATGGAAAAGGAGAGTGAATTTGACAAAAAAGAAGAAGACAAAAGGTGGGTTATAGATTTTGCTTTTCTTACTTCTTTTTGTAGGATATTTATTTTAAGGAAAGATTCAAAGATCATCTGTAAAACATTATGCTGTAATAACATAAACGGGGAGGAAAGAAAGATTTTAAATAGAGGTAAAGAGGATTATTAAATTCAAATATAAAGAAATGGAAAGTTCTAGATGTATTGGGTGGAGAATTATAAATTTTTAATTAGAATAAGAAGATGAGAGCTTTCTTCATTTGCAAAAGTGCGGGAGAGATAGGGAAGGAAGGAAACTTCTGGAACTTACAAACGGAATGGTATGACCCATTGTTTAATGTCCATAAAATAAAATATAATAATAATAATATTAATTAATTGGAATATAATAGTGGTTGTGTTTTTGTTTCATTTTCACTCTTAAAGTTTTGTGGAATTTGATTGGTGGAAAGTGGAGATTATTAGACCCCACTTGTAATAGAAGGAAATGTAATTGAAAATCATTATAGTGAAGCCACGATCGCAAGTTGCAAAGTTCATAAATAAGAATCATAGCAAAATCAAAGAGTTTTGGTCTTTCACTTGGTTGGTAGGGCGGGGAACAAAACCACTAATTAATTTTTTTTTTTATTAATCACAAAGAAAAACAGATGTAAACCATATTCAAAGTCCAGACTAATTTAGGTTTTTGCCGATGTTCTTTTCAAAAGATAAAATTTGTCTAAATTTTAAACAGTTACATAATTAAGTTTTAAATCTGTGACCTTATTTAATACAGAAAAATTTCTTATCAATTTAATTGCGTCTTAGAATAATCACTAACTTAGCTATTGATACATAATCATTCTTCAACAAATTTAAATTCTCGCTATATTACAAGATAGAATTAAAAAGAAAAAAACACTTTATTAGATTTAATAATATTTTGAACACTATATAACAATTTTACAGTATAATAATGGTATAAAAATTGTACAATAAATCTAATTTTTTTATACTTGTACAAAAAGTATACAATAGTTACACATAGTTAATTTATTTGTGACACTTTTTGTTAAATAAATTAACTAAGTGTCAATTTTTTGTAAAATAAATTAATTAAATGTCCGTTTTTCCTTTAAATTATCATTTTAGACAATTTTTTTAGAGAATGATAATTTTTTCCTAATTATTTTAATTGTTGAGACCATGTCCCTAAGACTTCCTTAATCAATTAGTTGAATCCATCAATTATTATTAATTTAGGCTTATAATAAGTTGGACTCATCTTATAAACAAAATGAATTAAGTTAATTTATTAAGTTTACCCTCTTTATTATATGTCCTTTAAGTATTAGGTTTTTTTTGGGATAAACACCCCACTAAATTTTATTATATATTTTTTTTTTCAAAAAAAAAAAAAAACCCACCTCAAAATTTTATATACCATATTATTAAAAATAATTCTCGATATAAGCAGTTTATAAACATATTATAAACCTACTATAAATAATGTATAAAAAATATAACATCTTTAATAGTTAAAAATTAAAATATGATTTATTTAAGAACAAAAACACTTTTTAGTGAAAACATAATAAGATGTTACATGGTTGATCCCTTGCCCCATATAAGGAAAATAAAATTTTGGTTTGATGCACTATGAAACACATGAAGCTGTAAGCGTTATTGTTGAACCAAATGCAGTGGGGCAAGAAATGAAAATAACTGAAAGTAGACAATGATCCTAAAGACGGTTGCTGTGGAACGCAACTTCTATTCATGAAATTAGTTGGCTAACTAAACAGCTTCTATCAATATCATTATGCAAATAGGCAACTATTTATTTTTCATCATTCATATTATATAACCCCCATGGGATCGACAGGTTCCAATAATAACATATGATTCTACCCATAAAAGGACCACACCTTATCTAATAAACCATGATTCTTATCCAACTATATAAAACTTGACACACTTTCTAAGATTACTAATTTACCTATATAATATTAAGACTGACAAAACTTTTCTATACAAAATGAACGAAACGAGCAAGGGAGGGTGGGATAAAAGTCATAAGATCCATTTCCAAGTCCATGAACTTAAAAAAAAAAAAAGATTTGAAGGAAATGACTTAAAAAAAATATTTAGAAGTATGATACTACAAGGCTAAATAATTCATTTGTGAACATATTAAAAAACTTTCATATTCATATATAAAACCATTCATTAATTATTGATAAAATATCCCACGTTTTTCATTTTAAAAAGTAGTAATTATTCATTTTAATAATAGTAAACAGTATTCTTTTTCAGAGAACATATTAATAGATTTTCTTGATTAAAAAAGAATGAAAAAAAAAAAAAGAAATTCAATAAACAAAATTTTCGAGATGGACATCAAATCCAATGATCTGATAACCAGTGTTTCATGCAGTATAGGTTTGGTACTTGTCAAATGTAGGTAATCTTGCACGACATGCAACCTTTGTACCAGACAGGGAGAGTTGAAATTATTTTGACTAATTTTTGATTCTCTGAATCTCTATTTATTTATTTGAATCTCTTTTTTTGGTCAGTATGCAAGTAGGTTTAAGTTAAAGCCACTTCACCATAACGTCTCATGCACCTTCCTTTGATATGTGAAAAATAACTCAAAAATTAAGTGCAAACGTACTTGGCAGATTTTTAAGACAAAAGAATTTTCCTTAATTAGGTTTAAAGTCCCATGGTAGTTAATTAAGATTTTCAATTAATAGCTTGTGGTCCTATATTATGTTTTTTGCTTCCCATACCCACAAGAATATCAACTCGTTCATGCATGGACTTAATATACTCGGTCTATTATATGTTCTTTTTTCCTTCAAACAAAAAAAATTAATTAAAGAAGTATACCTTCAAATAATCTCTTAAATTATTATATATATGTTTAATTAATGAAGTGTTATAGATTAGAATATTATTTTCTACTGTTTTCTTTTTTACATTTTTTAGCAATTATGTTTTAATTATTTATTTATAAGGAAACTTCTACTTTGGATCTAGTCAAATAGAAGTTTTGGTAGAAAGTTCTAATGAATATTTAAATTGTTGTCGTGCTCAAAGTGAGCATTATGTTATAAAAAAAAAAAAAAACTGTTACATATTATAACCGAGCAACAAGTTGCAATATTATATTAATAAACGTTTAATCTTTTGTAAATAGGATAAGTTATTTTATTGTTAGGCACAATCTTAGAGACTGCCATAAAAAAGACCGTATCCATAAACAAATTATTAAACATGGAATGCTTCTTCTATCCATACCTTCTACACACTGCTAGAATGTACTACACTCCTTGGCCTCTTATAAAATTTTTTAAACCAAATTAATTTTATGATTATTATTATTATTATTTTTTTCTACAAGCATTTTTACTTCTAATGTTATAAATAGGATCTCTTAAAACATAGTACTTCGGAGCACGTAAGAAAAAGAGAAGAATAATGTGAGATTTGGTGGAGCACTTGCACATATTTGAGACGTGAATAGATAAGATAGGAAAGGACGAATAATGAAACCTTAATTCGAGGTTTGTTGTTGTCGTTAAATTAAACCTCTGGGGAGCAACTCGTTTATCTTGAGCAATTGCTAAATGGCATGCTGGCTAAGCTCCACGTGTTGGGAGTATTCCTAGATGAAGAAGAACCAGGTACGTGGCAGTTCAATAGAACCTCATATTTAGCAACAATGCCATCTAAAATGAGCCACTCCACTCCACCCTGTTACTGACACCTTTTTGATAGATTGTTTTGTTGGTAGTGCCGACCGGACCGATTTATGTTGGTAGGATTCTCATTTCTGAATACTACTCCTATAATTTTCCTTCATGTGTACTTGTTTCAAACGGTAATGTTTTTTTTTTTTTTTAATTGTATTTTAAATATTAATTCAACTTATTATATTTAGTAGATGTTGTTTAAGTAGTTAAAATAAATATAAAGTATTGATTAAACATACATAAGAAATAATTTTATTATAACTATTTTAATTTAATATGCAATTTAAAAGTTATTGACTAAAGAATTGTCAATTGCATGAAACTGCTCTACGTGATGTATTAAAATTTTTGACACGAATAAATATAAATATCCATGCTTTTGGCCCGTATATTTGATAATTGCAGTGTGAATCGCAAAACCTGTGCATTTCCTTCACCAACGAGCAAGAAATGGAGCCTCCTCAAATGTTGAGTGCAATGAACTGGACTCGTCCGTGTTTGAAATTACAATCCAAAAAATTCCACTCTCTGCGCTGGTGAGTTTAATTCACGTATAAACTGGTATGTAAGGTTCGATTTTTTATCGGACAACACACAACTGTATATAGTGTACGTATATATAGGGTTGAAAATGAGTATAAAGTGCTAGTATATAAGACATAAAGTTGAGATAATTTACACATGTATTAATTTACACTAACTTTAAATAATGTAATGATCAGGTACCTCACGTCGTACATCAACTTTCTATTTCGTAATAATTTATCATCTCTAACTGATTTTCAAGTTATGATCGGATTATTGTCAATGTGGTTGGATACTAAATTGTTAAAAGTTAAAACCTTGAAATTGGGCTATGTTAGTGAAATTAAGCCAGCCTTCCTATTTCCATCTTCTTTTTAGCTAATTTTTTTTTACATTTTTGTCCTCTAACAGTCTATAATAATAATAATAATAATAATAATAATAATAATAATAATAATAATAATAATAATAATAATAATAATAATAATAATAATAATTAATGACAATTATGGATGACTTTTTAATATTTGATTTTTTATAATAAATTAAAATAGTATGACCATAAAAATAATAATAATATATAAATTGTTTATCCAAATTATGAAATTATGGATGGGAAGAATTTTTAATTTATAAAGCATAAACATTATGATAATACAACATATGTAATAAAATAATAATAATAAATTATTAAGGTTTACGAATGATATCAGAGAGCACTTTTTTTTAAGAGAAAGAGCAAACAAAGAAGGCGTGTTCGTAAGGTTTACAAATTTGCAACAGGGATAATAATTTTTTATTTTGAAAATGTGGGATAATAATTTCTCTTCTTTTTTTTTTAAAAAAAAATTATGATGATAACTTCTTTTCTTGTTTATGGGTTTGAATGGTTAATTGGTCTGGCAAAGTAAAAAAAAAAAAAAAGAATGGTTAATTGGTTATGAGTTTTTGCAAAAGTCTTCTAGTACAGTCACTTATCCATTGTAGGTGGTGATTCACAATGAAGGAGGGGTGAAGAAATTCTAGACGATGGTGGCTAGGTTTTTGATTGGTGGGGGTGATGATCGGGCTGGAGAAGAAAGGAGAGAAGAAGAGAAAGGAGCAGATGTTGAATTACAACATAATGCTTAAAATTTTAAGTTAATTTGATGGGGTAATTATTATTGGGTCCCTGAGATTTGGCCTAATAGAGATCACTCTATTTTTAAAATTGTATCAATTAGTCCCTAACTTTTTAATAATAGACTATCAGATCCTTTCGTCTACTTTGACCGTTTTAGTCAACGGAAAAAGTCAATATTTTTTTTCAAAATGACAAAATTACCCTTTGGTTTATTTGAATCGAACCATCCTAATTATTAAATCAAACCTGTGGGTCCCATTTACTATAAAAATGTAAAATAACCAAAGTGAAACGTGAACTAGGGACCTTAAGCATAATAACATGCATGATAACCAACTACACCAAGACACCTTTAATGTGTTAAATTGACGTGATAAAATTTCATTGTGTAAGAGACAATCATTCACCTTTTATGACTATAGCAATTATCTATTTTTTCAATTAAGATTTTATTAAGTAATTATATATTTATTTTTTTATCATCCTAGACAAATCTGAAAGTTAGAAGAAAAAGTTTAACTTTTCTAGAAAATTTAAAAAGAGTTTACAGAAAATTAAGTGTTATTTGGAGAAATTAACAAATATTAGAAAACTCATATTTCTAATTCGAGAAAATGAAATATTTATTTTTGGCCTAATGTACTCTGGGGCATTTCTATTTTAGAAATTGTATCATCGAGTCCCTAACGTTTGAAATAATAGACTCTTAGGTCCTTCTGTCCAAAAACGGCGTTAGTCAACAGAAAAAGTCAACGATTGTTTTCTCCAATAAATATTTCATTTCCTTAAATTAGAAATATGAATTTTCTAATATTTGTTAATTTCTGCAAATAAAAAATATGAATTTTCTAATTTTTGTTAATTTCTCCAAATAAACACTCAATTTTTTATAAACTCTTTTTAAATTTTTCGAAAAAATTAAATTTTTTCTTCTAACCTTCAGACTTGTCTAGGATGATAAAAAAATAAATATGTAATTATTTAATAAAATTTTAATTGAAAGAATAGATAATTGCTATAATTATAAAAAGTGAATGGTTGCGCTTTACACAATAAAATCTTATCACGTCAATTCAACACACTAAAGGTGTATTAGTGTAGTTGATATCATGCATGATATCATGTTTAAGGTCTTTAGTTCGAACTCTAATTTAGTTGTTTTTCATTTTTATAGTAAGTGAGACCCACATATTTGATTTAATAATTAGGATCGTTCGATTCAAATAAATCATGCTCGATTCAAATAAACCAAAGGTAGTTTTGTCAGTTTAAAAAAAAAAAAAACGTTGACTTTTTGACTAACGGTCAAAATGAACGGAAGGATCTGAGAGTTTATTATCAAAAAGTTAGAAACTAATTGATACAATTTTAAAAATGAAGGGACTTCCGAATCTATTAGGCCAAATTTCAGTGACCCAATAATAATTACCCCTAATTTTATTTAAAGTTCATAATTTTCCAAAATGTATTTAATTTTGGACAAAAAATTGAGCCCAGCGCAACTAACAAAGTTTAGGTATTAGGGTGCTGCGACTTGTTGCGAGCCGCACCTCGAATCGGTGCTCTAATAGTAAATAGCAACTGAAATGGCGGCGTTCGCTCCTGGTTTTGACTTTTGACGCTTTTACGAGTTTTCATTTCTTTAAAAATCCGTTTAGTTCTTTACCGTTTGTTTATAACGTTATTCAAATATAGAGGATTGCGTTTACTTGCCGTACGACGGAACTCACAAAGCGCGCGAATCGGTTCTCTCTCCATTTCCTCTATTTCCCCGTCTTTTCGATTTCATGTTTGTGATACCAATCTCAGCGAATTTCGAGAAATTAATTCAATGAACAAGCATGTTTGTGTTTAATTTGAAGCTATTAGTTTTAGGGTTTGTTATTATCGTATATGCAGCGAGACATTGTGCCGGAGAATCGTCAACGTGCTTGACGGTGTACAGACAAGGCGGTGCTCCGGCTGTATTCCAGTCCCCCAAATGCCCTCGCTGGAACCTTCCAGAATATGATTCTCGATCGCGCAACGCCAATGGCGGCCGTTGCCAATGGGCGATGCTTCTTGGTCGGAGGAAGTCTCAGGAGGACCGCGTGCTTTGCGCTCTCGATGTTCGCATTCCCTTTCCTGGTCTCTCTTTCTAAATCCCGCGCTTATATTTAAATTCCATTGTTCTCTAGTAACATTTCTTTGACAAAATTGTTCCTTACAAGTTCACATTCTCCGACACAGAAACGGTGTGTTTTCACTTTTAACAATTAAGGTTTAATTTTGAGCAGATAAAACAGGGATTAAGGAGGTTGTAGTTGGAATTGCTGCTGTGTTTGATGGTCACAATGGTGCTGAAGCTAGTGAGATGGCTTCGAAGTTGTTACTCGAATATTTTGCTTTGCATACATACTTTCTTCTGGATGCTACCTTTTCTTTTGCGTTAAAGAAATCTACAGGAAAATTATCTTGCAAGGGAGGAAATGATGCTGTTTTTCAGGTGTTGAATTGGGATGATGAGCTTGGTCAGCATGAGCTCAATTTTGATATCTGCTTTTCAAAGTGCGTTGTCATTATTAATTCTTTCACGACTCTGCAATTTTTTTAAGCTAATATTGGATGAATGTGATAGTTAATTTTTTTAGTTTAAGGTCTAATCCTATCTTTCAACATGGTAGCCATTGAGAATAATTTTTTTACACTGTTATAACAGTTGATCATGCATTAATATGTCTCAGTTCTCATGCTGATTTGGCCACAGATTATATTCACCTGAAACAGAAAATATCAGCTCTTTGTTTGTTGTTTGGATTGTATAACTTGTAAAGGATATGTGTCAAACACGTGTTGACAGCCATGAATTATTGAGACCAATGGTCCTTTGTAATCTGAATCAATATTCTGACTTACAGTTTAGCTTCTAAGTTCACCTTTATTGTATATGTTAATGTCTATATCAATCTTGAATATTACAATTTTTTAAATATGCAGTGTAAAATGTTTTTGCAGGTTTAAATTCCCTTTGCCAGAAAATTTTGATGATTCGTTTCATTTGGAAATTTTAAAAGAAGCATTATTGAGAGCTATCCGTGATATTGATGCAACATTTTCTAAGGCAAGTTCAATTTGATTTTTCTTTACTTGATCCGTATGAGATTCCCTTGTATTTCCCCATGTTGACTGTTGGCATTCACTGGGTCATGAAGGAAGCATCTAGAAAAAATTTTGGTTCAGGTTCTACAGCCACCATTGTTCTGATTGTCAATGGCCAAATTTTAGTAGCCAACGTTGGAGATTCAAAGGCTCTTTTATGCTCTGAAAGATTCCAGTCTCCTGCAGAGGCAAAAGGTCAGAAACATTGTATAGTATGAGTGTTCAAAGTTCAGATGTGATGTTCTTAATTCTTACCCACATGATTGTACTCTTGGTCAACAGTTCATTCCCCATGTATTCTATATGATGTTTGAAATCTAAAAAATGGACTATAATATTCTTTATGAAGGAACATATGGTACATTTTATTCAGATGACGGTCTTTGATTTTCAGCCACTTTGTTAAGCTTATACAGAGAGCAGAGACGCAATGGGGTCTTTTCGCCTATAAGCTATCGAGACAACATTAAGTCAGTTGCATCCAATGGGCTGGCATATTTTATCGTGGATGAATTGACTAGAGATCATCACCCAGACAGAGACGATGAAAAGTTTCGAGTTGAAAGTGCTGGTGGATATGTGAATGAGTGGGGTGGTGTGCCTCGAGTAAATGGCCAGTTGGCTGTTTCCCGAGCTATTGGAGATGTGTATTTTAAAAGGTAGAATTTGTAAGCATTAAAAATAAATGGCTATGTGCTTAACATCCAATATGATTCCATTGTGACTTAAAACATCAATGCCTGCTGACCTATATTTTGCTTCTTCATTGACTGAGGTTGTTATTTCCTTATAATGTGAAGAAATTATATGTGTTTCCTCATTCAATGTTTCTGATTTCCAGTTATGGTGTTATATCTACGCCTGAAGTGACAGATTGGCAACCTCTCGCTGCAAATGATACATATCTTGTGGTTGCTTCTGACGGTCTCTTTGAGAAGTTGAGCTTGCAGGATGTTTGTGATGTACTCTGGGAAGTGCATAATCATGGCAACGAGAGATCAGAACTTTCTTCTTCTTGTTCACAGTCATTAGCCGAATGCCTAGCAAACACAGCCTTTGAAAAGGGCAGTTTGGACAATGTAGCAACTGTTATTGTTCCTTTAGAATATGTTGAAATTCCTCAAAAACTGCCAGGAGATAGGTGTGTTGGAGAGAGAGATGCGCATTGCTCATCTCTTGGACTTGAGAAGTTCATGCATGAACAATCAGGTAATTTCGTCTGCTCCCAAACTTTCTGAAAATGCTGTTTTGACTTGACATGGGCATTGGAATCTGTTTTTGTGGGTGTCATTTTCATTAGAACTATATGGGAGCTGTGCTAATAATTTTTTGCTCACCATATGGTGTTGTAAAATAGTTTCATTGCTGTTCACCATTGTGAGCATTTTGTTAATTAAGCTAAAACTCCAACTGGTATCTGCTTTATAGAGCTCATTCTCTCATGTCACTGTTTCACAGCTAATGACATCACTTCTGATATAGTACAATTGACGAGTGGACCTCCCCTTGTTGCAAAGTTTGACAGGTTATTGGTAAGGCAGTAAAAGCTTATGCTGTTAATTGTTTCTTATTTATGATATCAGTTCTTCGCTTTATGAATGGGGTGGGTTTACCTCAAGTAGTTTCTCATGAGGGATGACTTTTCTGCCCGTGGGAGATTGACATTAATGCATTTTAACTTTAAAGATGGATATAAATTTGCAGGCTAGCTACAATTGTTATGATTGCACTATATATCTTCTATTTTTATGTTGAGATCCATATGATTTCATGAAAGTGTGATATGTATGGAAGATTTGAAAATCGATTATGTCTTGACTGGAGAAAAAAATCTGAGACAGATTCTTTGCTTGCATCCAATATGCTCTAAGATGGTTTTGTGCATTGGTTCTGATCTTGGTATCATGGGTTTTCATGCCGTTCTTTTTCATCCTCTAGGTTGAAGAAAGACGTGGGAATTTTGGATGTTATTATTTGTCAGAGAAATTAGAAAATATGAATACACTGCAAGCTCAAAATAATGACAAAGAAAATTATGACCTACCTCAAGCTTTACCGGGGGCCTTCAATAGCCGGTGTGGTGAGTTGAGTTAATCCCGAGTATGTTTTCCTTTTCTGGAGCAGATGGAGAATAGTGTTTTCTTTAACTGTTTCTCTGTGAGTGTGTTGGTTGGGATGTGGGTGTGGGTGTGGGTGTGGGTGTAGGTGTTGGCAGATAAGATTTTGTCATGAATTAACCACTTTAAGGTTTTCAATTTTATTTTAGGTGGACCTTTAAATTTGTATAATGACCTGAAGTCCTGCTTACATTTTGGGATGAATGTCGACGGAGTCAAGGATCAATGTACTAATCCTGAAGGGTTTGCTAGTTTCCTTGGCTTGCTTGAATCTATTCCTTTCCATGATGTTGGTTCAAGTCATGGTTCAACTGAGTATGCAACGCCTGACACGAGGTATCTTTCTTTCATTGATTTTTTATATCCTTTTGTGATAATAATGGAATGATACAATGCAACATTGAAGCTTCCCCGTACTCATTTTGAGGAAGAACAGAAATGCGATTCTATATCCAACCAGTTGACCTCTTGTTAATCGCTTAATCATATCCAACCAGTGGCCGTGTTGCTGCCTGATTTGTGTGTTTGTAGTCATTTCCTTTATTGAGTTATTGCTGACTCCTTTCTCAAAAAAAAAAAAAAAAAGAAATTATTGCTGACTCATTTCCAAACTTGATTCAATGCATTCTCTTTTCTTTGCACAAACCACCAAGTCACTCTTTGGCTGTTAGGTATAAACTAAAGAAACGATTTGGTCGTGGATCATATGGTGAAGTGTGGTTGGCTTTCTATTGGAATTGTCATGAAGATAGAGTTGGTTCAAGTTGGACTGGAAAAGTAGAAAACATCTCACAGGAAAATTGTTTTCATGCAAATGGAAGAAATTCGAGTAGCACTAGTGGTGACAGCAATGCTGATGTTGCTGAAGATAACTTGTTCATCTTGAAACGCATTATGGTAATTTTAGAAGTCCATATTCATTACGATCTTATTATGATGCTTCTTTTAGTTCACTTGTATAGGCATACTTGTGATTTTATTGCTGCTCCAAGTCCCTTATATTGTGTATTTTTGTGATTGATGTGAAGATTACTTGAGATATTATAGCTAGCTTTGAGCAATTTTACTCTCTATTGTTCTTTTTTGTCACATGGAATATGTTTCCTCAATATTAATCTTCTTTCTTTATTAGGATTCCAGATATTGATCATGTGGTCATTCTATTCATTCAGAGAAAACTTAGGCTCAACCTGATGCTTGTGAACAGGAATGGAACTATTTTACACATAGTTTACGAAGTTAATAACAGGCTATGAATCTAATTCCATTTCTAATGTTTGCTTTTGCAGCTTGTGATTCAATGCTTCTAGGGAGTGATGCACTATATATGTGTTTAGTTGATTTGTTTGAGAACCTCATCTAAATTAACCAGTTGCTTATCATTTTTCCCTTGAATTTTAATTTTAGAATCTGTGGTTTTGGAGGATTAGTTTATTTAGAAACTCCAATGTTCTCATTGTTTTCATGGATGCACCTTGAAATTTCACCTCGTGTCTTTTTCAGCATTGCATTATGTTGAGTTGTTTATAACTTTTGAAGATAAAATCCCTGAAAGAAGAATTGATCACTGTGAACAGGTGGAAAGGGGACCTGCTGTTTATTTAAGTGGTCTGCGGGAGAAATATTTTGGTGAAGTTTTCCTGAATGCCTCCAGATGTCTTGGAGGTTCAGTTTCAGATGGAATTGTAACCTCTTTATTGGATGAGTTGCAGCCTGATTTATTTGAACCAAATGAATCAATGTATGGATTAGGGAACAGTTGGTCAAATGTGTTCAATGACAAACTTGGATACCAAAAATCTTCTTTCGAAGAAGGTTTGAACCATATAGCTAGATATGTCGAGTATTTTGAATCTCAAACTAATGAAATTTGGCTTGTATTTCGTCATGAGGGCGTGTCCTTGTCAAAGCTTATGTATACTGTGGAGGAAGTAGCAAATAACAAAGAAAAGATTGAAGAAGCAAAACATGTTCAGGTATTGCATCCATCCAAGTGGTGGCAGTGGATGAAGACAACAGAAGCAGGAAAAGAGGAAATGCGCAACATTATATGGCAATTGGTAAGTCTGTAATAAGCAAATTGTAGATGATCAGATCTGGAAGTTTGAAGTAATTCTAGATTTTGGATATTGCATAAGGTGTTTGTTGGCTTGATAATATAAATAGAGGGGATAATTCAACTTTGAAACATTTAATCGTCTAGATAAAGACAATTGTCACTCCTATGTTCGCTGAGCTGACCACTCTTAGGACATAACTAAAATTAGGTGATTAAGCATGCATTATTCTTGTTCAGAACTTTATTTCTGATGAAATATTGGTTTGGTCTGCGAGTAAAATAAAATTCATACTTCTAATTACATTACTGATGTTTTCACAAACACAAATTTGTGATTAGTTCTTTGATGAAGTTCTAATTAACATGTTTCTAATCTCTCCTAGTACTAAGCTCTGCTCATGTCGTTCCAAAACATCTAATCTGATGCTGGTTCACATCTGCAGTTGATGGCACTCAAGTCCTGCCATGACCGCAACATCACCCACAGGGATATCAAACCCGGTGAGAGGATCAAGCTTTTTTCTTTTATTAGTATTGTTTATAATGTACTCCCTCCATCCACAAACATAAGCCTAATTCTGGTCTCACAGTTTTTAAGAAAGAAAATTAGTTTGCCTAAATAATAGTGACATATTGAGTTATCGACTGCACTACCCTTACTACTAATATTTTCAGAACTCTTTCTTCATTAATTGTAAGGTAAAAATGGAAGAGAGTAATAATATTCTCTAAAACTGGTAAGTAGGCTTATATCTGTGGACATCCAAAAAGGGAAAGTAAGCTTATAGTTGTGGATGGAGGGAGTTATATTGTTTGGAAGTATATAATATGTTTAAAAACATAAATATGATAGTGGGAAATCTGGTACATGCAATGATGCAAATACATAAATGAAAGGATCCAAGATAATGTTTCTTATTTTATCCCATTGTTCTGTTAAGCTATATCGTACAATTGAGCAAAAATTATTAGCAACAATAATGCCTTAAACATATTCAAAGTATATCTACATTTTCTAAGACATTTTTGTCATCCAACAATAATATTTGCTTTTGAGTTGGACTGTTCTAACGATGTTTTCTTGTTCATATTGATAGAGAACATGGTGATATGCTTTGAAGATCAAGACACTGGTAGATGCTTGAAAGGAGTTCCTGGTGTAGAGAAGAACTATACCACGAAAATGTATTCGTGACAACTGCGTAGTTGTTCTTTTTCTTGGAAAACTCTTTTTTTAAGAACTTTTTGCTACATATAGGCTATCAGTAAATTAAATATGTATCTTGGGTAGAGAACTGTAACATTTGCTTTCTGATTATGTCACAGTTTAAGTGCTGGTTATTGATCTCTCTTTATTGATTGTTTAGGCGCATTATTGACTTCGGTAGCGCAATGGATGAGTTCACTCTGAAACATTTATATGGATCAACAGGACCTTCTAGGTATCTTATTTCTCTTCAGGAGGCATTTCTGTTCTCCATGACTGCGTTTCAGCATATCATCATCATAACACATCTTTTTGTTCTAATTAGGGCTGAACAAACTTACGAGTATGCTCCTCCAGAAGCATTTCTTAATGCTAGTTGGTACCTGGGGCCAACTAGGTCAAATTTGAAGTAGGTTGTCCTTCCACATATTGGTGTTAACATTCTCTGTTTGTTTTGCATTGTACAATACCTTCCTTGGGTATGTCTCTATTGATACAAGTGAATGTCATCATTGACTAAATTGTTGCTGATGCTTTTTTTTTTCCCGGCAGGTATGATATGTGGAGTGTTGGTGTTGTGATTTTAGAGTTTATCCTAGGATCACCAAATGTCTTTCAAATAAGTGCTCTTACACGAGCTCTTCTGGATCCACATATTGCAGGTTGGAATGAGGACATGAAAGAGCTTGCATACAAGTGAGTGTTCTGCCATATCCCTTCATGATCATGAATTAGATTCTCATTGCATGTGGAGCTGCATTGCAAATGACTTCCTTTGATAATGATCTGCTTTGAGCATTTTCCTTTTACATACGGGTGTATAAAAGTTTTATAAGGTTATTAGCAAAAGATTGAGTTTTTTAAAAGGAGGTCTAGCTTGTTTTTTCATGAATTTTCTAAGTCAGTGGGCAGATCCAGTTCACGAGGAGTGTTGTTCTTTTTAAAATTTAAATTACACACATACCACATATTAAATAAATCCATTTAAATTTAATTTATTAGTTATTTGATCCCAATTTTCATCTTAAAATTACATCCCTGTTCCGTGATGAAGGGAAAATAAACCTGCTTTACCATATAAAGAATTAGAATTGTTTCTAGAATTGACAACTCATGTTATTCTGTGTGGTTCCAGGCTTAGGTCATTCATGGAGTTATGCATTTTAATCCCTGGGAGTCCCCCGAAACATCTTCGCCCAACGGGCCAAGTAAGCTTACCATCTTAAATGCTAATTGCCTTTAATTCTCTACATGACAATGCATTGGTGTTATCTTTAGTGAATTCTATTTCCTTGTGATATTCTGGTGATATATATATCTAAGAAAATTGTATTTTTGGTCAAGATCAAGCACTGGATTGTATCCTTATATATGTTATTACGAAAATGAACTCTTGGTGAGGGGAACAGAACAATTATGAGAAATGCAAGGCTGTCAATAGAAAAAAAAAAAAAAAAAGAAAAGAAAAGTGAACAAACGCTACAAAGAGTAACTTGGTCCAAAATTCATTCATGTGTTGTTTTGTTCCTGGGGCTGGCTCTTATCTAATATATGGATGTTTAAGGATAACCAATTTTGTCAGGGTCAACAATCCCACCATGTCAAAGTGGCTAAAGTCACCACAGTGGTAAGCCAAGAAGGACTAGGAGCATTAGAGAGATAAGGACTTACTGAATCTTTTGTACATGCTTAACTTTAGTAGTCTTATATGGACTTCACAAAAGAAACTTATATGCATTTAATGACTTTTGAATTAAATATTCAACACGTTATAACTTCATAATTCTTGGCCAATAACTAATTTAAGTTATAACTCCTGCATGTTTATGCTTAATTCTAACTTTATCAAAACTTCAGTTATGCTTCTGCATTATTTATTCTTGTAGATGCAAGAGTGATATAACTAACCATTAGCTTATACATGTTCTGCCGTGTTGAAGAAAAGTTTAAAAAGTCATGCTCTGAGAAATAGATAGGCTGTTGCTTATTGTTAAACTCCATGGGCCCATACACACTTGGACTTATGAAGAGATGGGTCACGGGTGTTGGAACTCATCGAGCATTAACTAATTGGCTTAGTTTATTGCAGAGTCCAACACCGGTTCGATAATAAGTCTATGTGAGATTCAGTTTTGACCCTATCATCAAAGGGCAATTAACACTTACCAACACACGAACCTTACCTACCTGCGAGACTCATCCTAAGTCCCAAAATTTAGTCCCAAATCGTGTTTTGGTTTAAGGTTCTGATATCATGCTAAAGTCTGTTGGCTATTGGCTTATAGCCAATGGCTTATAAATAGATGTGTCGTTGGAACCCCTTGCAGAAAATATGGCATATTCTAAACCTTATAATAAGTCCATTGAAATTCTGTTATTATTCAATTTGGAATGCACTTCCTAGCATATAGAATAATGACATAAAGAATTTAAATTATGTGCAGCAGTTGAGCTTATTTGTTATTGGCTGTGAATATCAATAACAGTGTATATCCTTGGTTGAGCTAGGTTATCTTCTTAAACATTTCAAAGATTTCTCAATTATAATACCTATGACCTTGACATTAAAGAATCAGATTCACAGTGCATTATAGCATCAGACTTGTCACATATCTAACGAGGCACGGAAAATATTTCACAAATCCTCTTGGGCTTTTTTTCCGAGCCATTCTGAGAAAGGTAACTTGCCATTAGAGTTTCGCCGTGTTACTAAATTTCGTCTTTTGGTATTCAGGCTGGGGCTTCACCTGCTTCTTGGAAATGTTCTGAAGAGTTCTTTTCCCAACAAATCAGAAGTAGAGACCCTCTGAAATTAGGGTAACATGCAATCTCATCGATACTTTCTTTGATGTAAAACTAGTGTCAACGGGAATACTTTATTTATGATTCAAAGGAAAGAAATCGTTATTTCATTTTATCTGTTGTGTGCTGATATTTTCCTTATATGGTATTTCCAATATGCTTGCAGGTTTCCAAATGTTTGGGCTTTACGGTTAGTACGTCAACTCTTAGCCTGGAATTCAGTAAGTTCACTGATAAATTATGAGAACGTGCATGTAGAGCCATAGTTTGTGAAATTACCAATTTTTGCTCACACGTACATGACTAGATGTTTAAAATCTGTGAGTGCTTTTCGAAGAAAAGTTGCCTTTTTTTTTCAGAAGTATTATCCAATTAATGACAATTGGGAAGAAAAATTTTATAACTGGATAACTGTATGCATATCTTTTTCGTTATTCAATTAATATATTTTTTAATATACTACGCTGGGTCCTAATTTCTTGCTACTGCAGGAGGATCGATTGAGTGTTGATGATGCTTTGCGGCATCCTTATTTCCAACCTAGTGAAAGTTGAGTTACTGAACAGTTTGCAAGTGTTGCCACTTAATGCACCAAGTCTCTATGTTCCCAAAAGGTAATTTTCATAATGTGATACCGAGCCTGAAAGCATGTTCTAAATTCTTTTTCATCCTAATGTTCAAATTCCAACCTTATTCTTGAAGGAAAATGAAAAGAATCACAAATAAGAGGCTTTCCGTGCCAACCATCAAAGATCAAAATCCAACCAAAATAAGATGAATTCTCTGATCCGTTAATCGGGAAGGCTCCTTATGGTGCAGTGTCAGAGTTTCAAATTTTCATACAGGGCCAACAGTTCATATATTCAAGAGCAAAGACATATTTAATGATGGCAAATATAAAAATACCGTATGGCCCAAAGGATCAGGATGGAAGTGTATGGTTTATCACATTGTGATCCACTTACAAATGTAAGCATTTCTTAACCTCTTTACAATACTCGACAATGTTGTCTGAATTTTTGACAACCATACTGTTCACTTTGTTGTTTTTATAAAAATTTTACTTCTGTAAACTTGGTCCTTTGTTTTGGTTTTACTTCTCTATGCGTGCAGTACTCTACATCACTTACAAAGGCAAATAAATAGCATCAGTGCATCATCAGAAGACTACGGAAAATCTACATCATCCTGCTTCAAATGGTAACTTTTGTGGCAGATTGGTAGTAAACTATGTCTTCAAATACAAATGGCCGTGCATAGAAGCTGCAGATTGTTGTTATCCTAGCTGTGGAAAGGATGTCCAGCTTCATGTCTGATATTCTTGGAATGACTTAATGATAAATAGTTTCCAGGAACAAATATTTTTTAATTTGTGGCTCTTGCCAGGATCTGAAGACAAAACATGCTATAAATCACTCAAGAAGTTAGTCAGCCTCAAGGGAACTACAATAGCTGACAAATTATCGTAGCTGCCATTATCATATGCGGTCTTCACTATACAATCTGCAACTGAGGTTGAGGACAGGCATGATCGTGACAGTTTTGAGCCTTGATTTCCCTGAGGTTCAAATTCCATTCCATTACCAGATCACTGATGTCCTGTGGCTTCAAGCTCTCAAATATACCATCAGATGCAACCACCAAATACATATCCTTCGAGGTTAGAAGTCGCCAACCTGTAAATCAGGTTGATCTGGATAATGATCATATGTTAGTGCTGTTGCTGAGATATGCACCATAGATTCACCCATCTTTTCTTCCAAGAGAAGGGGCTTTGAGTTACCAACGTTGGCGACTAGAATCCGCCCGTCAAACAAAAGAACCACAACAGCTGCAGAGCCTGAGATAATGTTGTTTATAAAGGCTTCCTGGAAAGTATAGAATGCAATGTTAATTCCCTTGAAGAGAAGCAGATGCAATAATAAAGAGTGAAACTGAATTAGTCATAAACTTGCCTGAGAAAACTTCACATCAATGTCACCTATAGTCTTGGATAGAGCTTCTTTTCGAATTTCCAGCTGAAATGAACTGGTAAACTTGCATTGTGAAGTTGCACAATACCCACGGTGTTCTCCAAGCCATTTTTTCCTGCATCCCTAGTTTCATATAAGCAGCTTGTAGGAAATCAACAAGTTCTTTATTCAAAATTTCTCGAAGTTTGATCAAGAAGTGAACGTGTAGAAATGAAAGACACAGTACAGTACCTAGCAGTAACACTTTCATGTGAAGATTACAAGCTATGGCATCTTCTTGGTGTTCCCTGCGTCCTTGAAGGATAGAGTAGTGGCAATTTTGTAGAGTTTCATTTTGAAGAGATGCAGCAGCGGAGAGAAGCCATTCGTGACACTCTGGGGAGGCCATTCGTGACACTCTGGGGAGGCATAAACGGCAGCCATTGTCGTACTCCATCATAGGAGATACTGATACTGAGAATGACCCATTGGAAAAGGATGTGATAATTGTGATCAGAAGCAGCACAAAGAATAGCAGTCCAGTCTCGAATCCTTTTATCATTGAGTCGCCTATTCTGAAAACAAGTGAAAAAAATGGACACTTGAATAAAATAGCACGAGATGGGTGTTTATTTTGTTTGTGCGCTGTAACGTCTCCTAGAGCTGTGCACGGGGGACGACATGCCGACTTGAGAACTAGGGGAATGGTGGGGGATCCGAACCCGTTTCCAACCGAAAAAAAAGAGGGAAAGATTGCACTGGAATTTGTACGGGCCCACTGCATACATTGCCCCTAAATTTTGAACAAAAATTCATGCGACTCTAATTACCTATAATGCTTCTCAAGTTTCAAAGAAAGTCAACATGACTGAACAAAAATCTCATACAAAACCAAATAATACATGTCTTCCAAATTTTTAAAATGGATTATGAATGCAATTATGTAAAATTAAATCATATTAACTAACTTTTTCACAAATGGCAACTAATTTAAAATTCAGATTCTATTTTAATTTTGATGGTGTAAATTATTTAATTCATATGAACTTAATCTTAGGCACTTCCAGCATTGCTGACAGCTTATTAGTTATGATGTGATGTGATCAAGTACTATACGCAGCGTTTCGATCCAGGTGGTTTTCATCCTAATCTTAATGGTACATTAGTTTGATTGACCATCTTTAAGTAATTAAGAACTTTGGTGTATTTAATTTTCTGCGTCGTCAATAATCATATTATTAAAAACAATCCATTTTACGTCCATAATCATATTATTAAATATGCAGAACTTGTGGGATGAAGTATAACTTATTAAAAACAGAGAATGACATTCCTTTTGCATCTTTTCCGTAAGAGCCAAACACTTCCACATTAATTAAATTAAATTTTACAAAAAAAAAAAAAAAAAAAAGAAAGAAAAAGAAAAGCCATAACTTACAAAAATTGGGGATGCAACAAATTAGTATACAAGGTGAGCATAGACCGGCAGCATTTGCAGGCATGCCGTTTCTTATAGATTCAGGGCTCATGGCTGTTTACGCGGCTATGAAGTTCCAACATTTCTTGATGGTTTGGGTCAACAGAAAGAGCAGCCCGACAGTCGCGTAAGGCAGCCAATACATCGCCTATATGCTCATAAAAAGCAGCCCTCAAGTGTAGAAGGTGAAGATCTGGTTTGAAAGCAATTGCCTTCGATAGTTCTGCAATGGCTTCCTTCTCTTTGTGGCTGTCCATCAAAACTGCCAAAGACATTATTCAAAAAGATTCAATGTCAGTTTGATTTCTTCTATGCAGAAAATAATTCATTTGGTAGTGCAGAGGGGGAGGTGAGAAAGGAGAATAATCTGACCTGCAGCTCGATATCTGTAAGGGTAAACTCGACGTGGATCTAATTTTGTAACCATTTCTAGGTCTGCTTTTGTGAGCTCACGATCACAGTACTCGGACCTTTTCTCATAAGCAGATGCATTGTTTCGAGCTTTCTCAATCAGTTTAGTCATTTCCTCATACGCTGCAGTCTTGTTATTTCTAAGAAAATGGACTCGAGCAAGGCCCTGATGTGCTCTAGTGTGCCTTATTTTAAGGGCATTTATGTAGCAATCAGCTGCCAAGTCTAATTCCCCACAGTCAACATAGACACTTCCAAGATTGTTAAGCGCCTGGCAAACAAAATTCGAAGAACTAAAACATTAGACGATGCTTTAAATATGCATGCTAAAGAAAATAGAACTGTTTGAAAAGAAATTGAAATGCTAAAATAGAATAAGTTTGTTTATTCAGTTTAGAGGCTCTAACTACTAAATGTTTTGAGTTATTTTTATGTGCTATTAATTTAGATATATTAATGTCATATCACACTATATAAAAGTGTGACCCTTTACACAAAAAGGTGTAAAGATGTTTGAGTAGGAGTGTTTTTCCAAAATGGTACTCTCTTTAAGAATTCATTTCTATTTTTTATCACTGTGGCTTATTGCTTCCCAAAAAAGGCCAACAAAAACACAATGAATCCAATTCATCGATCCGAATCACGATGACAATAAGACTAATTTATAAATATGTAAAATTTTTCTTCAGAATTAAGCTTTCTGAAGAAAACTTTTTAGCACCTATTCAGGTATACAAACTTTTCTTCACAAATATAGTTGTGGAGTTTGTATATAACCAGAAACAGCAGCCTTACTTCATTCCACTGGAGTTATTACCCTAAGAAATTCCTGTAAGTAAAGCAAGTTTCATCTATTCAGTACATGCTGGTCTCCCAATCTACTGCTCCAAAACAGAGACAAAAGTAACAAGAATCCATCCCTCCCTCTGTTCATTTAAGCAGAGACTATCATCTGATTCAGATTTTCTACATATGAACGTTATAGGGTTTGAGATTTTCATATTATTTAATCAGGCCCTTGGAGGAACGTAGTCTTTTCTTTGAAACCCACCACACTTAAACAGTAAAATATAATGCCTAAACTGTCTTAGCTAGGCTCAATTTCACGTGATAGAGTACCCTTAACATAAAAAACCTCTATCATGGTTGTTGCCCTAAACTCAGAATCAACTGCTGCATTACTCTTTAATCAATAGGAAAATATTGTGAAGTCATAACTTTTGTGGATTCACCTTGGGCTCTGTCACTGACAATGATCCCCAGCATTGATCCAAAATCAAAGGCATAGCAAAAGCATAAGATGTTGATACAAACCAAAATATGATAACAAGTTGAGTGTGAAGATAGCCTATCTGCTTATGAGAGATCTACATTTTATATGCAAGCCCCAAAAATTTAAAAATAACAATAAAAGGAACTATGTAGGGGACATAACACCATACCTGGCCTTTTCGCAGTCTATCTGAAGGGCACTTCAAAGCATCTTCAAGCAGTGAAACGACAGTTACAGAACAAGATGGATCCTGGCTAGAGTCAGCAAGAGCATAGGCTTTAAGAAAGAAGGCCTCAAAAGACCTATTGATTTTGATAGACTCTTCAGCTTTTCGAAGCCCTTCCTCACAATGACCGGTGTCATACAAGATCCATCCTTCATAAACTAGACGTTCATGTTCAGTTGATGCATGCTGCCGAGCTAATTGTAAACTTTGCATGGCTGCCTCAGGACAGTTCAACCTAATCCAATATAGTGGAAACAATGATTAATTAAATATGACAATGATGTCCATGCAACCATTCCAAAACAAGAACATGTAAGAGAAGAACTTAAAAAAATATTTGACAATTGAACTGAGAGAGAACTCTTAAGAAACATAATGCACAATAAGGAAAATTAAGGATGTTCTCAGGTTCACACTATAGAGAGGATACTTGACAAAATAAACGAAGTTTCCATGAGATCACATTTTGGCCACACATACCAGGATCTTCAACAAAATGTTGCACTTGCTTGATCCAAAGTAAGGATTTGGTCTTATAAAACAAATTCATGAGATTCTGCTCAATGCAATTGAAAGATTAAGACTTGAGAACATACCTAAGAAGGAGAAGGGACTGTCTGAAGTATAGAACGCCTTTTGGAGCATCAGATTCAAGCATTTGGTATATTACAGAGAGGGACCCTATATCATCAACAGAAGACCACCTCTCATATAATTGCATCCAACAATCAGCCGTTGTCCAATTCCCAACATGCTCACGTACAAGAGTACGGAGTTGGTAGGCTGCTACTCGCCCCTCAAACATTTTGTAATCAGGGGAGAGAGTAAGAATTGCCTGAACATCACAAAGTGCTGCTTGATAATCCTCAAGAGCTAAATAGAAACAAAATCGTAGTTCCAAGCATTCCAATGCAAGTTTAAACCCAAGAACCCTGTTGATTTCTGCAAGTGCAGCTTGAACATTCTGCCTTCTCATCAAAGAGGCTGCACGATACATATAAGGATATGTAAGAGTTGGGTCCAATTCCGTTGCTTTCTCAAGATCCTCGAACTTCTTATTGCCTTCGTGGCATAATGACCTTTCCTGATACATCCATCCCAGTGGGGTACCAGAGGAAATCACAGAGCTGAGTTTCTCATAAGCCCAAAGTGTATGACCCCTAATATAACCTAGTCTAGCCAAACCTGATACAGAATATGTATGACCAGCATTAAAAGCTGCCTCAAAAAGCCGCTCAGCTTCATCATATTCTTTCCTCAAAAGTCTTACACATCCCAACTGATGAAAAGCCAACAGTTTCTGTCGGTTACTTTCAGCTGACTCCACCAACTGTTCTAGGAAACAAACTGTTTTATTGGATTGAGGATCAAGGTTCATAGCAACTTCACTTAATAAACAGTATAGTGAAAATGAGGCTGCCCCGACCATAATTGTTTTCTCTTGCTTATCAGCATGTCCTAATAGTTTCACCACCAGATCATCATTCAAGCAATCAGGCAGTTCATGCAAGAAAACTTGTAAACATGATGCAGCAAGGACAGGAGAGTTCTCTTGAAGAGCATATTCCATGAGTTCTATAGCATCTTCTCTACAAGAAACCAAAGATGCCAGCTTCCTATCACAGGCATCTTTTAGCCTTTCACAACAAAACTTATTTGAAAAATTCAATATTTCTAACAGTACATTAGGAGAAACTTCATTCAAATTGCCAGTCATACTGAACTCAGTTATTGCCTTGAATCCCAGGGGGGATATATCATTTTCAGAGAAGTCTATCTTTTCACAAAAAGATTCAGAGAAACATCCATGAAGCATTGCATGGAATGGAGCAGAAAGGCCTGCAATTTTTGTCCTATCACAGACTATGTTTTCGTCTCCAATTCTAAAGATAACATTTCTCATGTTACTGTCTGCATTGATCAAAGCAGTATCATGGGAACTTGAACTGAAATCAGCATGAAGCTGGGATACAATATCTATTGGTCCAAACTCTTGTGCACATTTACCACAATTGGCAAGCAAGTCAGCAATAAGGTCTTCTCCCTGCTTCTCATACTTTAACCAAGCCCCAAAGACAAGCTTCTCATGCACAGTGCTGGACTTCTGCCAAGCTGAGCGGAGGCTTCTTCGCATCAGTTTTACTTCCCCAAGGCCCCGAAAGACCTGAAATTGTAATAAATAGAGACTTGACCTCTCCTGTGGAAGACATGATTCAAGTTCTTCATGAATCTGAGCTAAAACTTCTACATAATCAACAGGTTTAAAGAATGGCAGAACTGGTGGTTCAGGGACCTTGATAAGTGATTCTCTACAAGTAACAGCAAACAAAAAGAAAGAAAAGAAATTCAACAATTGACAAAAAAAGTTAGTCAGTTAAAACTAAGAGCTTTAAACATGGCTTACATGGATGAAGAAGAAGAGCAAGAAGAAAGTTTGGAAAGTTTCCCTCTTTCAACTTGAAGCCATGACTGTGGATTTAAAGCATTGACTTGCGACTCTTTACATGACTCGGAGGGGAAGAAAGTCCTCATTGGGCATAACAGATGAAACAAGTCCCAGATCTCCACAGTAGCCAGATGGGTTTTGTCTTCACTTTCTTTCCCTCTCTTCTCCCCACCCTCAACTTCCCAGAACTCAAAACACAACAAAATTTTTTAGTCAAAAAGCGTGAAGAACTAAAAGGCCAATATTAAGTTTCTTGCGTTCACAAATCACTATCCTCAGCCAAAAGAGATCTTTCAAACCCACAAAGCAGCAAAAACTCTATCTAAAATTTACTAAAAAAATCAGAAAAATACAAACATCCAACTCCAATACAAGCAGCTAATGGATACAATATCACAAAGTTACTTCTAAAGAAATCAATTAAGACCCCTCAAAAATGTTTAAAAAATAGGTACTTCTCACTCATCAGCAGAAAAGCTGATTTATTTTATAGTGGCAATCAGCACTGTACAGATTCATTGAATTAGTTTTAATTCACAAAAAAAGGAATAACCAGAAGTTCAGATTCTCCAACCTAATAAAATACAGGTCTCCTTCCACAAGAGAGCAAAACCCAGAAAACAAAGCACTCACTAGGTAAGATCTCTATAAAAAGAGGCAATCAAACCCACATTATACCCCACCCAATCGTTTCATAACGAACCCCCAAAAGCACCACGAACAATCAATAGAAAATTGAAAATAAGATAGATAGAGACAAAGAAGCAAGACCCAGTTGGCAATGACTTTGAATTTGGAGATGGAGATCACAGATTACGAGCTGGGGCATGCAGCAAAACGAGAAATCAAAGCGACGGAATCCAAAGAATAAAATTCTGAATTCCAACTTTTGTAAACTTTTTTTCCGTTTAGTAAAAGGGAAAGTTTTTTTCTTTTTCTCTTTTGTGTATCTCTCCCACACTTTTCTCCCGTTGGAGAAGAAGGAATTGGAGGCAGTGACTGTTTGTGTGTTGGATAAATAAAAAATGGGGAAAACAAAAATCAAAAGTAATGATGAATTTATTAATTAACAGGTTAAAAGGAATTGGAGCATGTCGTTTAATGAAAATAAAATAATGAAATGGTGTCGTGCTGTTAATATTGTGTGGTATACATAAGTAATTGAGTGAAAAAGGTAGGTCCTCTTAATTTATGAAGCGTTTGAATTTATGGCTTAGTAATTACTTGTGGATTAATAATTATGAGGCCAATTCTATGATTTAGCTTCACTTTGAATTGAAACGAAATTTAGAATTTTTTTTTTTAAAAAAAGAAGTCAAAATAGAAAGCCCTAGAACCTTGTATAAAAATTAAAGTTAAAATTTATTATTCAATTTAAGTACATTGAGATATGTTGTTATTTTATAAAAAAGAAACAAAGAAGTATTAGGTTTACAAATAGTATATTATATTGTTGAAACCAACATTTGCTTTAAAACGCACATTCTATTCTTATAACAAAATTTGATGTTTTATTACACAATGGACTGGTGGTCGTAATTAAATTACTAGACTGCCCTTTCCTTCCTTGTTGAGTACCGTTGACCACCTTCTCTTCATTTTTGACCAAACAAAAATATACTCCTCATTTTTAACTACGCTACATTGTGTTCATTATTAAATGTAATTATCCCAACATTTCAGTACATAAGCATAATTAAATAAAAATAAAATTGTACAAGTCTTTCCCATGAGATCTGTATTGTATACTAAAGACTTGCCACGTACCTACGGTGCGGCACTTTGGAAGTGAGAGCCCATACAAGATCTATATATAAAGGAAACTGAGCTATGGCGAAAATGGTAACCGGTACGCATGTAACTGCATAAATTGGAATCGCTGCATATTTGAGTTCATCTCTAAGCACAAAGAAATGCCCTGCGCAGAACGACATTAATATGGCCGCAATCGACACAAACAACGACGTCAGCCCGAATAACAGCTTGTTGGGCAACCCGAACAACCCTTCGCCGAAGTCCTTCTCTTCGTTTCGAGAAGTCAGTATTGAAAGAAACATCACAACCGCTGTGACCGAGAAACAAAGTGCCACAAGTGACGAGATAGCAAACACGCTGAACGCAGGGTGTTTTTCTAGCGTAGGGTTACCGTTCTCATTTACTCCGCCGGGTACGGCAGCTGCAGTGGCAAAGGCGACCGTGGCAATTAGAGCAGCTACTACAGAACAAGATTCCGAGGTTTTCATTAGCCATTCTCCTCCGCTTGTTACGAGGTTCTGGTGTGTTTCAGTGAATATATCTTCAGCAGTTTTGTTATCATTATTGTGATGGGCGAAGAAGTGGCGTGGCATTGAGTTCTTCACAAACTGCATTTGAAATTCATTTGACAATTAGGATGAGTTGACATAAAACCGCTCATTGGATCCAATATCTCCGTAAAGAAACACAATTCAACGGTTCAAGCACACCTTCTATATAAGAATATACCTTATACCACTTGATCTCCCATTGCATCTGCAAAGCGGCGCCAGGGATACGCCATGGTTTAGCGTCACCCAGCATTGCTGCAAGGTGAAGTGCGCTATTTCCTTTATCATCTACTTTACGTAAGATACTATCTTTCAACACTGTTCTATCCAGCAGAAATTCATACACATGTGGTTGCCTATTTTCCACTGCTAATAAAGCTACATTCTTCTTGTTATCTGAATTCTCATCATGTATAGCCACTGGAAATTTTTCTAATATTTTCTCAACCATTTCTTTAATTCCATTTTTTGCTGCCATTAATATAGCAGTCTCTTTCACAGCTACTCCAGTAGCTTTTGGCTTCTCTGTCATCTTATCTGTTACAGTATAATTTTCGACGAGTTTCCACACCGTCTTACCTTCTACTTCTTCTGGAAACAAATTGGCCTCTTTCTTCACTACCCTTTGACCTTCAGCTTCAGGAATTGTATTTGGCTTCGTCTCTGCTGCCAGTGGCACATACCTCATAAATTTATTATCAGAATTCCCAATTTTTTTTTTTTTAAAAAAAATAATGAAGTAAATAATACCAGGTTCATCATGAGCGTCTGGAGGCATATCATCAGTTTTAATTCCAGATGACGATGGACTTTTCCCAGAATTGGCATACTCGTACATAACAACAAGATTAAGAAGTTCATCCAGGATCTGGACTGACCATGTATGTTTCCTTTTTTTGGATTCAAGATCTTTAACATAACTTGATCCTAATAATTAATTATTCAAACGCAAAAGTATTAGTAAGTATAGTACTAATTTTTTAATTAAGTAGTAGTAATATGGAAGTAATTAAGGAAAGAAAAACGGACCTAATCCAAGTACGATTAACATTGCTTTGGACACAAACTTGAGGATGTTGTAAGGCGTGAGATATGTTGGAGGAAACTGTAGACGGCTTGAGTCTATGGCTGCTTCACCATCTTTTGACAAATTTTCTATATAAACAGAATGTCACATGATTATTTATGGGAGCCGTCAATTACATTAAGTTGAATTTACAGAATTTGAGTTTGTATTGTAAAATTAGTATAACCGCAAATTCAACCGTCCTAATATGCCAAATATGCCTAAGCGTAACTGCAAATTTGAGTCTCTTTCACTTATCTGCTTGGCAATTGATTCCTTAATCATCTCATTGTATTTGCATTGTTATGTTAAGACTTACCTTGTTGGTTCTCTGCATCTTGTTGCGGGTCTTTTGTAAGCTTTTTGTTTCCTGGACAAAACCTCATCCCCTCTGATAACAAATTCCTTGCTGACATCACAAATAGACACCTCCATCAATTACGACAGCAAATGCTTGAATAACAGGACAAAATAAGCTAATAACTTCCTTTAATTAACTCTTTACTAATATTGCATTACATGCAGATTATACTCACCAAATTCAAATCCCTTCCTGCCATAGTCAAGGAAATTCATACACGTCTCATAGTTCTGCGGGTAAGTATGGCGATTGTTGGTATTATTAGATGCGGTCGCTGATAGATGATCGCTTAAATCCTCCACTTCAAGCTTCTCAACAAATATGACTAAATTTAATTGAATAAAAGAGAGAAGATTGTTAGAGAAATTCAACTATTCTAAGTAGTAATTTACATAAGTAATTTTTGAAGAGTAAGCATAAGTAAATAATAGACATACAACGGTATATGAAATTTTGGAAGATTTCAAGGTGGGTAGCGCTTTTGAAGGCGTTAGGTTTACTCGCTAACACATGGAGAGGGCTCATTCCTTTTGCGTTGTAACTATCAGCAAGTTCTTTGTGCAGTTGAATTATTTTAAATGCTATATCTGTCAATTTAGCTCATTGTTAATTACACATGATGATATAATAAGTAGAAGTATAATTATAAGCAATTTTACCGAAATATTCTCCGGCAATGGCGACATGAAGAATTGTGTCGCCGTCGGATCTCCTAGAATAGGAACGATTTTTGTCATTATCTCCACATATATAATGGAGGCATAAAAATGTGTCCTTTTTCCCATAAAGAGCAGCCAAGAATAGCGGAGTTTCGCCTTCATCATTGCGCACACCAATCAGCGACGGGTCTATTTCAGCAATGGTTTTACACATCGGAACACTCCCAAATGCAGCCGCTAGATGCAAAGCTGTCGTCTCTAGATCATTGCCAATTTTTAAAGCCTCAACGGCTGCTTTATGATCCCGTCGGCGCATAATGGTTACCAACTCTTCCACAATTTCATCTTTACCGTCGCGCACTGCAAGATGAATTGAAGTGTCACCTGATCGGGTGATTTGTGCAGTGTAACATTTGGGGTTTTTGTTGTAGGTTGCAACCACATCCTCCCATTCACCTCTCATTACTGATTTAAACAAGCTTGTTCTTAGAGTATGCATCTCTGAATCCATGTCAGGAGTACCCATTTGTTTTTTCTACTTTTCAAGGCAAAAAGAAAAAAACAAAATTCTTCTGTTAGCAAAGAAAGATTATGAAGAACCTGAAATTGAAAATGGAGAGGCATGAAGTTATAAATGGCGAAGGGTGTGGAGGAACCTGAAAAGACTTAGGTCTCAAGTATTGTAATATATAAGTTCCAACTCCTAAAATGCTCCTTCACTAGAATTTGAACTTTAGTTACTTTTGCAAAATTGATAGCATAAGTAACTTATTATTCTAAAGGAAAAAGAAACAGATAACGAATATTGTTCTTCAATTTTGCTTATCGCACATTTGTTTGGCTTTTTACTTCGAAAGGAACTTGAAGTAAAAGCTCAGGCTTATCTGATAACAAGATAAAGAAGGCAGCAGGGTTACATGCATACACGGATGGATACGTAGATCCTGAGTACTACAGCCGAAATGTATTAACTACTAAAGTGATGTGTATTCTTTTGGCATGGTGTTGCTAGAACTTTTAACAGGAAATAACCTATACTCAGCGATGATGACCAATGAGTCTATTGGATTTTGCCGTGCCTAAAATTTTGGCAATGAATTGGCCATGGTTTTGGATCATCAGATGGGTTTACGAGGGGAATAACAGGCCTACCATACCAAGCATTGTGAACGATTTGGAGCAAGCTTTGTCTCTTAGTCATGCTAGTATGGAGGACTCAATTGGTAGATCAGATGAGACAACCATTGCTAACGAAGAATAAAATAGAACAGCATCAATGATTCAATTAAAAAGTTCTAGAAAGGCAATTGAATTTCTACTTTGCTGTGCTTCCCTTCTGTAATCAGTCTTATAATTAAATTTTTGTTATTGGCTAATGTTTGATGACAAGTCAAGTGTTTGATAAAATTTCTCAATTGACAGAAGTCAGTAGCAATAGGTTGTAAATTTCCTGAAAATTTGCTAGTTCAAACCTTTTGAAACTTTCCTGATATTATAGGACTAGTTTGTTCTATCTTCCAATGCATTTTTGCAACAATAGCATATGCCTTTTTGTCCAGGCATTCTGATAATCCAATCAGAGTCCATTATACTCTAGAATTTTAGGAAATTATTATGCAAAAGGAAATCTGAATTCAAGCCCATTTGTAAAGAAATGGCATAGAGCAGAAGGAATCCAACCCCATTTATAAGGAGATTGCATAGAGCAGAGGAATTTAGCTTATTGGAGCTTGTTACTGCCACTAATATTAATGTCTCATTGCAGAACAAGCTTGGAGATGGTGTTTTAGCGATGTCTGTATAGGAAAATTATCAGATGGAGAAGCAAGAAGACATATGTCAACAGAGGAACAATTTGAAGACGAAAATAGTGCTTTTGAATCTGAATTGGCAATCTTAGGCTTCATCACAAACATTTGGCTAAGATTGTCAGATACTGCGGAGGATAACCAAAGGCCTTTAAGAGTTTCTGATGTCAGATTTTCATCAATGGATCATGGAACTGAAAGCGGTAACAGGCTACGTAAGGGATCGGGATTAGTAAACTCATTCAGATACTAAATCCTTTATATCATCATTCAACATATCCATATGCCCGTATTCTGCAGTAACAAAATCGGTAGCAGGAGCTTTACACTCACTGAAAAACTCCTCATGGTTAAAGCCATCAAGAGCACAAGCAGGGAAAACCAGCCAGCATATTGGATCGTTACCCCAACCAAGTACCGATTACAGTTACCGGACTCGATAAATTTAGAGATTTAAAGCAGATAACTGAGAGTTTTAGGCAGTGTAGGATTGTTCTTGCTCATTCCTTCGACTGGGTCCAAGGCAACAAGGGCTGAAACCTTTAGTTGTAAAGGAATATGTGCATATCCAAGTGCAAGAGAAAATGCAGTCTTTCCTCCTCTACTGTGACCTCCAACAGAAAACTTGCTCAGGTCTGCTTTGATATTTTCAGGAAGAACATGTCAGAATATTCTAAAATAGTCAATAGAATCACAAAGTTTAGGAAACAAATCCTCCATTCAATTCATGTTTATTGCCTTTCCATATACAGAAAATAGAATGTATATAAAATTGTACAATGTGTAAATCAATAATATATAGAAATGATTCCAAACCCTAATCTGTTACCAACCAATATGGTATCAGAGCAGGAAAACGATCCACACTAGTGATCAGTATTCTGCTTCATCATTTACCCAAGAACAATGAATTTTTTTTTTCCTCAACGTACATTACAACCTTTCCAGCAATCTGTTCAAATCAGTTTTCTACCCAAATCATAAAACAATCCTGGTGAACTCAGAACAAGTTCATCATTTTTCAAACCAGAAGAATCAAACTTGAAGCCAGAATATGTCAATCAATAGCACAGGCACTTCTGGGAGTGAAATCCCTTACCCTGCAAATAGCAAAAATACTCAAAAATGGTATTAGTAATGTTCAGAACACATCATCAAACTTAGAAAAAGTAACCATCAACATCAAATTAAATGGGGAGAACTATCCCCTGTGGGCATGACTCATGAGAGTCGAGGTTGGAGTTAGGGGGCGTACAGGACACATAACCGGAAATACTCCGGCACCAGATGCAGATGACCCAAGTTTTCTCCGGTAGGAACAAGAGGATCTAGGAGGTTTTTCCTGGATCCTTCAAAACATAGAACCAAATTTAATCAATAATGTTTCAGAGTACTAGTCAGCCAGAGCTTTATGGATTGCATTGGCAGTCACTTATGGGAGTGGTGGAGATGCCTTGCAGATCTACAATCTGCACAACCAGGCGAGCCGGCAAACCCAGGGGTCACAAACCTTGGAGCAGTACTGGAATACCCTTCAAGGGACAAGGCTAGCAATTGACAGACGAAGGCCAAATCCAATGAGATCAGATGAAGACATCACCACCTACAACAAGCTCGTGCAAGAGAACAGATTGTTCAATTTCCTTGGGGGTAACAATTACGAAGGTTTGGGAGGTGAACCTGAATCGGATGATTCCTCCACTTGATAATATATTGTGGATAATTTCCGGTTTCGAAAACGTCTAAATTGCTAGAGTTAGCTTCCAAAAAGGAGGATGATACAAGAGTTGCCAAGAAGTTTATTGGTAGAAGTTTTGCCATTAATGCACTTCAATGATTAGAGATGATTGTAGAGAAAAAAATATGATTATGGATGAGAAATTATAAAAAAGTTGCTCCATATAAATGAAGGTTTGTGAGCTTACAATATTGAATAATAGAACTTTCATGCATTGGCGGGCTTTAATTGTACGTATTATAGCCAACCGAAGAAAAATATTAGCCATGCATATATAAATTTTTTCGTCGTTATTTCAAGGTACGTAGTATATATCATCTTTGCTTATTATTCCTCCAAAGAGAGCATTTGAATATTTCAAACTTAGAACTTTATTAGTACTACATGACATTTGAGATGTAAGAAAAATTAAGGTAAGTATGTCAATGTAATTGGCTATCACTACATTTCATGCTAATCTGTATGTAATTACTGACAAAAACTATTAATCTAAGACTTGAATTAGCAATCCAAGGGTGCGAGTTAGCTCAGGTGGAAAGCTGTCTTTGTCCCAAGTAGCTCAGGTTCGAATCCCCCTTAAATCCTCATCCCCTACTGGGTGCGTGTGTATGACAAAAAATAAAAATACAAGAGAAAAGAATTAGCAATCCAAGTGTGGCAAAGGCAAATTCCGACATCCAACTACATTGTTCAAAACAAATTATTAATGGTGTTAATTTTTTTAATAGTATTAACTCTTCTCAAATAATGCGAAAACTCATCAAATTCATATAATGGACTTTTCAACTTATCGTACTTTCTAAAATTACTAAAAAATAGTAAATATAACGCATGAGCAGTAATTAACTAAAAAAATGAAATAGATTGATAAGTTTGGGGCTAAATATTAGTTTAGGGATAAATTAAATCTTTAGCGATATTTAGTTTTACTTAGTTTGATTTAGGGAAATAGTTGGGTACGAGGGATTGGCCTAGCGATTGAAGTGTTTATATAATGATGACTCCTATAAAATATTGAGTTAAATTTATGACCCTACAAATATATAGATTAAGCTCGGCTAATGATTAAGGCGGTAATTGAAATTTATACTTGATAATTTTATTTAGGCTACTCCTCTTATAAATAAGATTATTCATCAAAATAGTAGAAAAGTTAAGTTACAATCTTAAAAAAATGCATAATTTTTATCAAAAACAAAGGGAACGATGCCTCTTATTTAAATAGACCAATAGTACATGTAGTTTCATAAGATTGTTATACATGTAATTATTTTGTTGGTCCTAATAGGACCTTAAATTTGAGCATGGGTACGCTCTTGCATCTTGGATTGAACAGGGTCAAGCCTAGCAGGAGCCACAGAAGGATCTTCCAAAATGCTCATATAATCTCCTTTCTCCCCTAACAAAGAAGCTTCCAAAAAAGCAACAAATATCCCACCAGCAGTTCTTCTCATCGGCTCCCTACTATACCTACTATTTCTGCACATTGCGTAGGCCATAATCGCTAATATATCCGTCATACCATCATTTATCATATCCATATGACCATAATCTGTGGTCACAAAATGGGTAGCAGGAGTTTTGCTCTCACTGTAATACTCAACATGGTTCATTTTATTTGGAGCACAAGGAGGACACAACAAGCAACCTTTCTGGCTACCTAACCCAGTTCCGATCACGGCCACCGGAACAGATAAATTAAAAGAGTTGGGGACGTAAGTGAGGGTTTTTGGATCAATAACCAAAACATTAGTCCCTTCAACTGGGTCTAGACCTATTAAAGCTGATATGGTAGCTTTTAAGGGTGTTTTAGCATATCCAAGTGCAAGAGCGAATGCCATTTTTCCACCTCTACTGTGGCCTCCAACAGCAAGATTGGCTGTGTCTGCTTTAATATTTTGTGGTAAAATATATTGGAAGCCGGAAAGTAACCAGTTCGCTACTTTTGCTGCCAGGTCCAGCTCTTCCGGTCCACCTATTGGCATCAAAGGGAACCCCCTCAAGCAAGAATATAACTGCCAAGAATTCAAAACTATTCTAAATTAATGAAATATGATTTAGAAAAGGAGTATAAATAATTTAATAATTTAATTATATTTAAAAATTTATTAAACTATTCTATCAATGGTTTTAGCACTTCAAGCACGGTTTAGAAACATGGATTTGTGCTAATCAAATATTTCGAGATTTTATAGGAAACAAATAGCACAAATTTTAAAAAAAAAAAACTAATTAAATAGCATTTTTTGGTAAATATATGAATATATTAGTATATACTACTATAAATCTATCTATCTGTACACATTGTGATATATATACTAAAAGTGTTAATTAATTAATTTTCCAAAAATTTGTACTGATATGTGTCGTGTGTATATATATATAAATATACCTGAGGAGCCACAACAATAAAGCCATGAGAAGCTATATGCTGAAGGAAGTCAGAATAGAAATAGTTTTCAAGGCAGGTGCCATGGAGATACATAAGAACAGGGTATGTTCCTGATTCAGTCGGTCTAACGATTAACAAAGGTTTAGGAGGCGAAGAAGGTTCTTTCGAATCATCAACATTTTGTAATTCTGAGGAAAATCTGCCGGTTTCAAAAACACTAATTGTTTCTTGATCATGATAATCAGCTTCCAACAATATTGGCTTACAAACTGAAAGAGAAGAAACTATGAGTATTTCAAAAACTATTATGAGTAGCTTAGCCATGTTTTGATGCTGTATGACTTGGAGAAATTTCTCCCCATTTATACTCGGGAAAAGTCGATCATACAGCCATAATTATGTGTAATAAAAAGGTTGAAATGCTTTTGAATAAAAGGGTTAATGTAGGAAGAAAGAAGAAAGTGCAATTATTAATGTCCTTTGTATTACACATTTTTTGCATCCATACTTTCTTTATCGAGCTTATGTAAGACATTTATTCGATTAAATTGGTCATAAAAATTCATATGCATGCTGTGCCGTATTAGATAGTGAAAAGGAAGAAAAGAAGAAAAAGAGAGGAGACGGTCCTGCTGCTGGACTTTTTTTTTTTCTAATCTTTTTTAACTTTATAAAATCGCAAGCAATTAATTAAAGTGGAAATTGCAATGGTTACATACTTACAGGCAACATAAGGTTAAATTTAAGAGAACGCATTTTAATCTTACTTCGCTTATTTTTATTTATATATGGACCAATTATATTGTATTTGGACCTTAAAATTTCACCTACTCTGAATCAAAATAAATACAATATCTAATTTACACCCAATATAAAATCTCAGCATCTAATAAAACCTCCTTCACTAGATACGGAAAGATGATTAATTTGGAAGCCCCTATCTTAATTCTTAAAGCAAAACCTGAAAAAAAAAAAAAAGTGAAATATTGAGGACAAAAGAAAAGATCTTTTTTTCTTTTATGAGAGGATGAAAGAGGCGTTTCAATGAATCATCTTTTATTTTTTCTTTGACGGATTTTATAGAAATTTTCAACATAAGTATTTTTTTTTTTTAAATTACAACCACTCATCCCAAAATATAAACTTTTTTTTCTCATAACACTCCATTTCTAATTAATTGTTAATTATTACAATTTATAAAGGGTAATTTTAGAAAAATATCATTTAATATTTGTACAAACTTATATTTTGGCACCTTAAAATGAAAACGAATCTATATTTTAAAACAAATATTGTATTTATATAAATAATATGATTTTTTATTTTTTGTCTCACGTTAAGTATCTCAATTGTATTAAAAAATGTTAGTTTTTATATCTAAAATATATTATTTATTGGATGGCTCATATAAGTAAAATTACTGCCTAATATTATTATAATCTAAGAATTAAATATTTATTTGAGAAGGAATGGATTATTTTATTAAAAAAAATCCATAAAGTTAAAAAAAAAAAATGAAATTACTGTTGGAAATATTCCCATTATTATTACCGTTCCTTTTTTCTTAGGCTATACAGTTGATATATTCCAACGCCATCGCCATGCGGTTCCTGTCATACTAAAATTAGGTGTAAATTTGATATGAGATCCTTAGCAATGAAGCTAAAAAAGGGGCGAGAACTCTAGACTCTTCCACGTTTTGTTATGAATATCCATTGGCCGAATCTTCCACATTTTACATCACACACGCCCAAACGCGACGCATCTTGAACTTTCCCACTCTCCCTAACCGCTCTTCTTATCAACCCTTCTTATTACAACTTCGTCTCTGCAATTTCTGTAACCTAACTTTCCTTCACTTTCTCGTTATCCAATCAATCTCCCCTTTCTCTTTCGATTTCATCCCTTCAGTAACCAATATGTGGGCCCAACCTTTCCGTAAGGATGACGTGGAGGCCGGAGGGAGGCCTCTGTATCCGATGATGCTTGAGAGCCCGCAGCTCCGGTGGTCCTTCATTAGAAAAGTCTATTCCATCATTTGCTTCCAGTTACTGGCCACTATTGCGGTGGCGTCCGTCGTCGTTTCTTACCGTCCGATTTCTCATTTCTTTGTTACTACCTCCGCCGGACTCGCTCTTTACATAGTTCTCATTATAATGCCCTTCATTGGTACGATTTCGCTTCTATGTTCTTAGTTTTCCTTTTCTTTCTCACACAAATCTTTCAATATTCGTTTTCGAATTTTAAATTTTGGTTTTGCAATTGGCGCAGTTCTTTGTCCGTTGTACTATTATCACCAGAAACATCCGGTGAATTACTTGCTTCTTGGAACTTTTACTATTTGTCTCGCGTTTGCCGTTGGATTAACCTGTGCTTTTACCAGTGGTAAGTTTTCCTCTCCGTTTGTTCATTTGATTCCATGTTAATTGGTACGGCGGTGTTGCCAATAATTTTTTGTTTCTTGTTCCTTTCTTGGGTATGAAGCATCTAGAGAATTTCCTTTGAGTATACTTATTGTTCTACTTCCTGTTTGTTGCTTCTTATTATTGGCTTTGTTATTGAGTGAAAGCTAAAAAAAATGCGATGTTGCAATGTAGTTATGAAAAACGCGACATGGATTTTCAATCTTATATGGTTCTCAGAATGCCAATTCATATTCTTCCTGTTCATTGTTATTTTTTCTACTAACACAAGATCAGGAGGATGTTGCTCTTTACAATTTCTAATGTTGCATATCTAATGCTTAAATTTGATAATGTCTACGGTCTCACATAGTTTTGTCAAGGATGTTTCTGTGGTGGTGGGTCTTTGCCTTGATTAACACTGGCAATGGATTAAAGCGATTGAGTGTGAATTGACATGTTATGATATGCATAACGGACATATGCATGATAGCCATCCGTAACTGCCTCTTGATACTATTTATACTATTCGGATTTCTGAGATGATCAGTTTTGGCTAGGTCAAAATTCGTTCCCTTGTTAGTAGCTGTGCAACTTCGTCTCGAAGGGATTTTTTTTTTTGTGTGAACGGAGGGAAAGGATTCCCTTTTTTAGTATCTTTCAACATAAGACATTAGAGTCTGAGGAGTGTACTATGGTCAAGGTTGAGAATCTATAGGGATAGTGTTTTTGTCTTTGGTTTGTTCAACCAATTCAACATAGTTCAGTGTATGTGGATCCTGCATGTTATGAATGTGACAAGCAGTTACAGAACTGTGAGCCTTTCCTTGAATTTCAGGATTGTGAAAGTCTGATCTCTATTCGATTACAATGTCCTGCTGTTATCTCAAATTTTTCCTCCGCATTGAAAAATGCTGATACTTGTGCGTGACTAGGATTCCAAAACTTATGTTGTGCTTAACTTGTAACCCAATATGTCATTTTATTGAGATTGCCACATTAAAAAATATTACGGGGATTCAGGTTTAAGCAAAATGCAAACTTTATTTTGCAAAATGATACAACCAATTCATTGTTTTTGGTTTGTCTCTTACTTTTGCTAATGACTAACTCGACTTGTTTTGGATACCACAGGGAAGGTAATTTTGGAATCGGTGATTTTGACTACTGCAGTGGTCCTGAGCCTTACTTTGTACACATTTTGGGCTGCTAGGAGAGGGCATGATTTTAACTTTCTTGGACCCTTTTTGTTTGGTGCTGTCATTGTTCTTATGGTGTTTGCCCTCATCCAGGTATAATTGAATGCCCCTTCCATGCGTGCCAAGTTCTTTAACTTTTTTTATTTAGTGTGATCTCATAATTGTTGGTTTGGTATTGTTGCTGGCTGCAGATTCTCTTTCCATTGGGTAGAATATCTGTTATGATCTATGGATGTTTGGCTTCAATCATATTCTGTGGGTACATCATATATGATACTGATAACCTGATCAAGCGACATTCCTACGATGAGTACATATGGGCTGCAATCTCTCTGTATCTGGATATCATCAACCTTTTCCTCTCGTTGCTCACTGTTTTTAGGGCTGCAGAAAGCTAATGTAATGGTTCAATTTTGAAAACAAATCAAACTCTCAATATGTAAATGCTGCTCTCTCTTTCTCATATAACATTAGTACAAGTGTTTCAGTTAACACTGGTGAATAGTCGATCATACTAGCCAATCTCTCAATTGTATTATCCTATAATTTCCCTACTTGTTCTTGTGATAATATAATTTGTACTAGTTTTTTTTATCTTTGCGGATTTGGAACATTGTTTCCTATAATTATATCTTAGTAGAAAAATTAATTTAGGTACAAGTTCCAGCGGAGTATGACTTTTCCATTTTACAGAAGGAATGAACCGCCAATTAGGGTTTTTTTCTCAGTCAGATCTGCTTGCTAATTGTGGGTTTGGGTCGTAGTCATATTGATTGGAAGCAATAACCCATCCTCAAGTCAGAAGAACAATTAAGGCTCTCAGATTCAAATATTCAATGGCACAGTAACGAACAAAGGGCACATTCTCAGGAATTATCCCAAGGTTTAGAGTGGGGAGACTCTACATGGCAGTAAATATGACAATTAATATTAAATGATATTCAAGTTCTAAAAATTCTGACTTTCATTCATCACATAGAATCCAGCACCATCTCTCTTTTAAGGCTTGCCAAAAATCTCACGCTGAACCCACCACTGAAATCTTCAAAAATGAATATGCAGCTCCACTGTGATGAATGTGAAGATATGGAGTGCCAAGAAATTATAGAAATCCCTGAGTTGCATAAGGAATTCATTTTGAAAGTCTACTTAACTGCAGCCTTACAATTTCTGCTTACCATTATTGGTGCGGCTATTGTTGTCGCTTCAATTCAACCTTTGGCATATTTTATTGCGAGTAATCTTACTGCTGTATTTCCTTTCTGCTTAGTTATCAGCTTAACAGCAATCACTGGTAGGGGTCTTTCTTTAAAGACCTATAATTCTTTTAATTTAACAAAGAGTTCTATAATATTAACAATGAATATTTGCAGCAATTTTGTGTGTACTGAACAATCAGCAGAGGTCAAGCATCAATAATCTTCTGCTAGGATCATTTACCACAGCTCTTGCAATTTTAGTTGGATTGACTTGTGCAGTTTCTTCTGGTAACATATATTCTAACACACTCATCTATTCTATATAATCCGAGCAATGAACTTAAAAAACTTTTAAAATTATTTCATTTGGTTACAGCCAAGTTCATCATTGAATGTGCAATTTTGACTGCCATAACGGTGTCGATTCTTACTCTTTGCACATTCTGGGCAACAAAGAAAGGCCTTGACTTTGAGTTTCTAGGGTCATTCTTGGTTGGTGGTACTATTCTGGTTGTAGTGTTTGCTTTAATACAGGTAAATGGTTAATTTTGAGATATCTATTTGAATATCCGTCGTTAATGGTGAATGTTAGTATATGCTAATTAATTTCTGTGTCTGTGGTTGCAGATTCTGTTCCCACTGGGTAGAGTTTTTGTGGTGATATATGGATTTTTAGGGTTAATCACATTCTGTGGATACATTGTGTATGTGACAGACAGCCTAATTATTATGAGTTACTCTTATGATAATTATATTTGGGTTGCAGTTTTTTACATGTAGACATAATTAATCTCTTCCTTTTGTTGCTCACTATCTTTAAAGCTACTAATTTATAATTATGTAAGTTGATTACTTCTTCAGTATATGAGTCGAAATACGACATTATTGTACTTTTGTTTTTTTATGCGACATCAATGTTTCTGTAAGAAGCAAATATCAGACAGACATGTATAACTGTGACAAACAAAGGAGACTGTCTAAAGAAAGAATGGAATATTAGAGAAGAAGGAAAATCAACTTTTGCTTCACATGCCTTGTTCATTTCTTAGTGTCTGAACAAAGAATAAATATCAAATATACTTATCTACCCTTTTTTTTTTCCTAAATTAAACCCTTATCATTAATCTAATTAAGCTCTAAACTTGAATAAAAATGAGGCCTAAGCCACAGAAGAGAGATGAAGAGACAGGAACTAGAATTCCTGAACCAATTCCGATAGTATTGGAAAGTATAGAGCTGCATTGGTTTTTCGCTCGTAAAGTTTATTTAATTATAACCTTACAACTGCTTGTGACAGTTGGAATAGCAGCAACTATTAATTTTGTTCATCCTGTTACTCATTTTTTGGCGCATACAAAGGCGGGGTTGGCTCTTTACATAGTTTCCATCATTGTTCCTTTCATTGGTACTGTAATTTTCATGTAATATTGTAGTTTTAAGTTCATTTGTATGTAAGGTTCTTGTTCATGGTTACAAAATCATCAATGCAGTTTTATGCCCATTGTACTACTATTACCGGCTGCGACCTGTAAATTATCTCCTCCTTGGTGTGTTTACAATTGCTCTTGGATTCCTGGTTGGCCTCACATGTGCATTTACTAGTGGTAAGAATACATAATCCCAAGAAACATTTCTGTTTTAAAATTTTGGGCAGCTAAAATTGGTAATTAGTATTGTTTTGATTTGAACAGGGAAAGTTATTTTGGAATCTGCGAGTCTAACAGCTGGAGCTTCGGCGAGTCTCACTCTTTACACATTCTGGGCAGCAAGAAGAGGCCATGATTTCAGTTTTCTTGGACCTTTCTTGTTTTGTGGCCTTATTGTGCTCATGATATTTGCTCTTATTCAGGTAATTACCATCTTTCAAACATTTCTATGATGTGCATAATATAATTATTATACTAAAGGCTTTTTCTTTTTCTTCATAAAATGCAGATTTTCTTTCCTTTAGGGAAAATTTCTATAATGATCTATGGATTACTTGGTTCAATCTTGTTTTGTGGGTACATTATATACGACACAGACAACTTGATTAAACGTTATGCTTCCGACGAGTACATTTGGGCTGCAGTTTCTTTGTATTTGGATATAATCAATCTTTTCTTGTCCCTGCTTACTCTTTTCAGTGCTGAGGAAGGGTAGCTGAAGCCTGAAAGAGAAGGTATTAGTATCATTTTTTTTTCCCCTTTCCATTGTATTTATATTGCTTCAGATACTAGAAATTTTAGATCTATTATTTTTATTATAACATAAAGAAAGCAAGCCCAAGTAATTTATATATGATCTAGATATAATTGTTCCCTTATACAGTTAGTATTGGTCACAGCAAGAACTGATTAAGAAACTGGTTGCATAGCTTAGCTAAAATTATAAAATTTCTTCTTCCTTTGTGAGACAGTTGAGAGCAATTTGGAAACTCCATTAGTCCAAATGTCATGTTCTCTCTGGTTCTTGCACTCAAACTCTACAATGCCTCTGGTTGCTGTTTTCAAACCAAAGTATCGCCGCTGGTCTCCGCCGTCAAACAAGTGTCTTCCTGGCCATGCTGGCATGTCTTTACACACCTCTAATACCACATCTGCAATACATGGAACGTATAAACAGAATTAGAAACTATAATTAGGACTTAATGCTTATAGAATAAAGTTAACAAAAAAACTCACTCTTTTTCTTTTTTGTAATGGTCCCAGCAACATGTCTACTTTTCATTTTCAGCATCACCTGCGCACAATAATTGAAGATCATTCAAAAATTCAAATGGGGAAAAACTTTTTCTTCTAGAAAAAAAAAATTAGTAATAAAATTCTCACCTGTCCAGATCGGTGAATGTATACGGAGACAATTTTCCAGTGCAGATCACCTGTAAAACCAAAACTGTATTAGCTTAATGTAATTTAATATTTGTTTATGTCAAGGAATGGTAACGAAACCAATAATACCTTTGCGGGTGCGTTTCAGAAGCTCACTGCCCCTAGCAAGAAACTCTAGATTACAGGCACCAAGAAAGCTCTCTCCATAGACAAGCTCACTACTGTAGCTTCTGTTATGATGGACATTATTCATTCCAGCACCACATATTCCCATTCCTTTCTCCGTTGGAATCACTGCCGCGACGTTCAAAACGTCTTTCAATGCTCTTGCTTTCAATGTTGCCGCCCCACGAAGAGCTGCATTATAGAGAAAAAATTTTAGTTTAAGCTTGAGATTTTTAAGAATTGATAAATTGCAAGTATGGTTTAAAATTTTGGTGAGTACCAGTAGCTGCAGCTGCTGTAAGTGTGGTGATATCGTCATGTGAACGCACATTAACAGCAGAGCTCACCACTGATGCAAGATGGTCGCGCTCTGCTCCCATGGCTTCAGCAGCTTCTACACACTGTGCAGCCACCAGTGTTGCTGCTGATGCTACTGCCATATCAGTCTTGGCTAGCTGCTCATTTCTTCCAGAGGCGGTAGAAGAAGCTGTGGCCGCTGCTATGGCTGCTATAGCAGATGCCACTGCTGCTACTGAAACAGCTGCATGTAGCTGCGCGTTGTGCGCTCTGGTTTCTTCTTTCTTCTTCTCTTTCCTGTCCTTCAACCACCTTCCAACAGTTTTAGTCCCACCAGCGGCCGCGGCAGGGCCACCACCATTGCCTCCGCTCGCACGACCTCCATTCGATAGTGGGTTTATCGCGTTTTGTGAATTGAAATACTGCATGAACAAAATGATGATGATGATTCAATCATTAATCAATGAACTTGTTAAAAAGTTCGAATCTTTACTACATTTAAACACCTTAGCACTTTCTAGTTTTTATGTACGTAAATCCAAAAATGTTAAGAGATGGGATGGAAAAAGGGTTCACAAAAAGCAAACTTTGCCCGCAAAATCATGGATGATAGGGAGACCCATTCCATTATTATTGATTAGTTTCAAGTAACGCAGAGTAAATTTTGGCAGAGTCCAAAAAAGAGTCAAAGTTTGCTTCAAATGAGCAAAGCAAGAAAATTTACCTAATGGCAGAAAAAGCTATTCCTAGCTTAATATCTGTGCCGCTTACTTCACACTTTTCTACCTCCAGCACTCCATTCACCAGAAAACCCATTTTCTACCGGCAGAAATTTCAAGCCAAAAGATTTTCCAAAATCAGAACTGTAACTTTGATTAGTTACTAATTTTCAATGGAGATTTGAGATTTCTGACTGAAGGGTGTCGAGTTAACAGAGGAATCCAAGTCATGTAATTTGAAGGGATAGCTGGAGTCAAAATTTTGGTAGAGCAGGAGAATCAACTTGAGTCATAGCTGAGCTCAAGTTGCAGCTTTTACTTTTTCTCTTGTGGATTTTAGCCTATTTTTGCATTGGGTAGTGAAGAATGAACACCACCAAACTTAGTAGACAAGAAACCTCTAAAAAGATCTTAAAGGTTTTATTGGAAAAATACAAACAATAAAAATAAAAAGAAAAGAAAAGCATCTCTCTGTATTATCTGCAACATTTAATTCTATTCTCTATGTTAAAGCAACAGATGAGAGCACGAAGATCAACTAGAAACAGAGCAAATGCCTTAATCAAAAGAAAAGGTGACAGAAAAAGCTGTAGAGACATTGATCTACTGTCTTCTCTTCTATACCCAACAATAAATAATCAAATAAATGCACATAATCATGAAAATTTTAAAGTTTATAACTTTAACATATAAAAAAAAAGTTTAAAAAATACCTTAAGTATATCATTAAATTCTTCAGAAGGTGAAATGGGAGGGCTGTCTGATTCAGCTAAGTTCAAAGGTCCACTGCTATGAGAAAGCCTTCCGGATGTCAATGGTGACACCTCCTACAAAATGCAAATTAACATAAAATAATTAAAACAAATTCAAAACGCAAATTGATGAAACATTAATTTTCGGTTTCAGACTTACAGATTGTGACATGATACGTTCAAGAACGAGTTGGGAAGTAGCAGAAGAAGCAAAAGAGAACTGATTAGAGGAAGAAGAATTGATATTATTAGGAATAATATTATTGGTTTCTTCAGTCTCAGCACAGACATCTTCAAGTATACAAGAAGTAGTGCAAGTAGAGCTAGTAGCAGTGGACTTATTTTTATTAGAAGCCATGCAAGAAAGAGCTTTAGAAACTTCAAGAGCAGAAACACTCCATGATCTTGACAAGAACTCCATTGGCACTTTTGGGCTTTCTGGAAGCTGCATTGAACAGCAAGTGGAGCTGTTTTCCAGCCTGCGAGGTGTTATCAAAGGAAGCTCTTCCATGGGACAACTTGCAAGCATGAACGCTGAACACTTAGAAGTAGAGTTTTGCTTTGTGTTTTAAAACGGTTTCTAGTGAAGGACAAGGTAGGGGGTGTTTAGGGTCTCTTTATACCATATATTATAGGGGTGTGACCAGTGTCCTATACCTTTGGGGGCTTGTCTAGTCCTTTTTTGTAGGTTTATTTGCTGATGCTTTATTTCATGGTTAAGGACTGGTCAGTATTAAGCAAGGTTTGGTCTATTTGGGTTAGTAGAACTAGGAGGGAGGCATGTGGTAATTGCCACGTGGCTCTATTACTGGAGCCCACTTTTTGAGCCAGGTAGACCTCTCATGATTGGTCAATGTTTGATTAGGGTGTAAAGAGTATTACTGCCTCGTTCAGCATTATTGTGCTTATGATAAGGATGAGATTACTGGGGATGATTTATTTACACTAAACTAGACAAAGCTAATCTATAAACTATAATCCAACTTTTTATAGCCTGTATTTATGTTTTTTTATATCCGTTGCTCAATTTGTGATAAATTATTTTTAGATTAGAGTTCCAATCATATTGTAATCAAAATTAAATTTGAATTCTCTCCTTAAGAACGAAATATGCCTTTGATGAAATCCACATTTATGAAAGGAATAATTAGTTTTGTTTTAAAGAACATTCTTTCAGATGACACTCAAAACTGAAAAGCTCTTTTAGGTGTTCATTTACAAATTCAAAAATTTTACTTTTAATAATCTCAATCATATGCTAATTATACTAAGCTTCTTTATTTATCCAACTAATCAAACTAGATTAGTTTAGTCCTGGTTTTCAGTCTCGTTTTAATATGTAGATTAGTCACAAAGTTAGATAAAAATTTAAAGAAAAAAGTTTGAAAATAGGCATAGTGGAAAACAAAGCGATGATGTTGTATAGCAGAAACAGAAACAGGAATAGGTGTTGGCAACGTCCAAGGCCGACAAGCTTGGAGGTCCGAACACATCTGCAGCCTGAAGACCCCAACCATTTTGCCTACACTGTTTTAGACACATTACAAAGCAAAAGCTGCTCCTTCAAATGCTAAAATGCGCGTGCCCTTCTTACGTCACTAACTTTGTCTTTTCCTTCTTCCCCTTCCCCATTTTTACAAAGGCATCTCTTCTTTTTTTTGTTTTGGTTTCTGATCAAAAGTCCAAATCACAGCCGCAGAGAGCTCTCTCTTTAGCTAATTGCTTTGCTTTCTTCTGGTTTTATTAAATAAATGGTCACCACTGCCTAAAGACATGCCCTTTATTCTCTTTGCCACTTTCAATTTCATCTCTTTATATATTAATACTTTTAAACCATTTCCCATTTCATATCCTCTGCGCTTTCATTTATTTAAACATTCAATACTACTCTAGGACTCCCCTCTAAAGAGCCAACTCCCCTTGGCTTTTGACCTTTTTGTCAATATCAAGTCTCCAGGGGACTGTATAAGTGAGGGACTATAAATCTACAATTAAAGAGAAAGTGCCTACCTAGTATCCCCTAATCCCATCTTTCGCAGAAAAAAGTTACATATGCAATTCTTGCAAATTGCTTTTCCCGCTTTTCTTTTGAAATGGTGCCATATCGATCAAGAAAAAAGATCCCAATTCCTGTCACTAGGTACAACCCAATGCACCCTGCAAAAGACAGATTATAAAACTGTCAGTAACTAATCTGTACGATGAAAAGTCTGCACACAGATTAATTTATAATGTTTGTTGAAAATACAAATACATGAAACTAGATCAAATTGAAAAACTCAACCCGTGTTACCAAGTGTTCAATTTGCAGGTCGATATGCCAATGGAGATGATGAGCTAAGTTTGGTAGAAAGCATACTTATTTGTCATAATCAATCCAATATTAAGATGTTGTCATGCTGTTTCTCATAAATTTGTGTTGCTCCATTGATTCGGTTTTTTTCATCTATGGAACTGGTACCAGCCTAACACCAAACATGTCCTCAATAATCTTTAACTAGATGGTCTCTAGGCATCGTCAAATTAAATGACTTGAGCACTGAAGCGCCATTAACTATGAAAGATGTCCCTTCAAAATAAAGAAGTCATCAAAATTTGGAAATTTCAACGCTTACAAGTAATGAATTGAGGGAACTAAAAACAATATCCTTTGCTCTTAATAATCTGATAGGGCCAGGAAATTCAACCACCAAAATGCGTTTAGAAGTTTCAAATTGAAAGGGAAAATACACTAATCACATGTGTGGTTCAACTAATACATTAATCAGGAAAAATTCATCCTCCTATCTTAACTCCACATGTTCACATCAAGGAAGAAACAGATCAAAACAAGCACAATAACATTTCGTCTATTTGAAACTTAAGCATACTGATTCAGAATAAATATAGACAGAAGCCTTACCAAAATTGCACCCTGCAGCATGCAAAAACTCTAAGGAGCTATCTATTGGACTGTAAACCACGGCCACCATAGTACTGCTTAGTAGTTTCACGAGAGAATTCAGCAAATGTCATTCCATCTTTCAACCGTGATGATAGTGGTGGAATAATCTTGTGAATATCTTGAGCAAAGTCATTTAAACAATGCTCAAAGTTGCCATTTCCTTCATTAGATGAATTACCATCTGATGCAGATTGTTCCATAGGATAATTCGAGATTGAGAAGGTTTTTCCCCATGCAGGTTGCAAAAATACTACAAAAGTTTCTCGGCTTATATTTCCCAGATTTAGTGGCCTGCATACACAGTGAAGGGTTGAACGAAGCTTTCCCTTTGATAAAATATCAGCTGATTCTCCAACCTGAATGATGAAACTTTCTGGACAAGACTTTACCATGAGAACTTTGTTCTTGTTGGGATAAAAAATTTGCAAATATGAGTATCCATTGGGATACGGGCATTCTTGATCACAAGAAACTGAACAATGGTCTGTCACCATATTTTCTGATGAATGTGAGGGTAGAAGAAACATAGGCGCCGTCAAAACAGTGAAAATACCATAATCATAATGCCACTGCTGCCATAGATCTGTATAGTTTCCACCAGATTCAACCTTATTTCCATTTGTAACCATGTTGGATCCTTGTAATTGTTTTTTCTCATTTTCCAAGCAGAGTCCCTGATCCTTTCTAGAATTAACAAGTTTTTTGGTCGATACCCTCCTTTTTCCAACTTCTCTTAAAAGATGGTTATCTAGGATTGAATGATAATGTATAAGGCGCCCTTTTGCAGTGCCAGATTCTAATAAGCTTTTTTCCAATTCTTGGCCCCCAAGGAACTCATCACATATTTGAGAAAGGCGGAGCCCCAGGTGCATCATGAAATATCCCAGCTCTTTAAACGAATCAGTGAGGATTTTAAATTCATCATCCTCAAACTCTTTTGCCTCATCAAGAGTTTCTTCTAAATTCAAGTGCGGAGTGCCATGACTAGGTTCACTTGAAGCAGAGTCCATAGCTTCTGTATATTTGAGTTGCATTGCGAAAGAGGACACATTTCTATCAGGATTCTTTAAAGGAACGTCACTCCCCAATCCGTGTTCCTGAGCATCATGACAACAAGAATATGAAGTTGAAATTTGAAAAAGGAAGCAAGCAGTTACGTAACGATAGCAGAACTAAAAAATAAGAAGAGGTGATCTTTACAAACAAACATGATCATTAATCTTCACAATCAAAAGCTTACTATCTAGTTCAAACAGGACTAGGCAATCAATCATCAAAAAAGAGAAAAAATTCAAATGATCCAAGCAAATAGTCATGACCATATAAACAAAATTCAAATTCCATGTCATGTTGCTAAGATAAACAAGTAGAATAATACAATAAAGATGCTTCTAAATTAATAGCAACCACTATTCTGATTTCTACTTTCTTATAACGCATCATTAAATTTACAAGTTTTATGAACACACACAGTCCCATTCATAAAAGTCACACTGAAACTCCAAAGTCTCCTTCTCGATGATACTCAAATTAATTTAAACAAAGCAAAAAATAAGAGGAACCTTGAGTACGAGTTTCCGGCGCTCGTGATCCAGAAGAGCGAGGTTGCGGGCAAGAGGAAGGAGATTGCACCGGAGAACAGAAGCATCTTTAGGGACAGTGGTGATAGAGAGAAGACCCGGACCTTTTGGACCTAGGGTTTCAATGATAGCTTCCCTTATTGTTTTGAGACGCTCTAGTTCTTCTTCTGGCAGTGACAAAGAAACATTGTTACAGTTGCTTGAAGCAGATGAGGAAGATAGTAGCAACAGATCAGAGTAGTGGAGTTCGTACAGCTCTAACACTTCCATTTCATCAATCAAGACTGGAACGTTACATAGCAAGTTCCAAAGATCCGATCACCAATTCCCGTTCTGAAAAATCACCCTTCGACCTTCTTCAATCGTCACTGATTTGGAGTCCCTCCATACGTTGTCGTCTGTGACCGAGCGCGAGTCCGGGCCCGAGCTAAGGCTGCTTTAGTACTTCTATGGGCCAACATGCAAGCTCGACCCGTACAGGTACAAGGAATGAAAGCACTTGTTATAGAAAAAATTTCCGTTCATCAGCGTAAACATTTTCCGAAAAGAAAATATTGTTTTCCTTTGTGATCAAAGTTGCGCCATTTACTTGGTTTGGCGCGTTCTAATGTAATTAGAATTATATTGCATGATTTTTTTGTAACCTATTGAAAAAGCCATAAACTTTGGATTTCATCTTTTTATCTTCAAAGTTCAAAACATCGGTCTATAATGGAGACTGATTACCATTTCTAACTGTCTTCGAGTAAGAAGACATGCCCCCTAATTTCCTAGAAAATCAAAATTAAATGTCATGTACAAGTTGCAACAACTCTGGGTAAACTAACTACTCTGTACCGCAGTCTCTTTGAAGCTCTTCGCCAACCAAATGGCGGTTTCTCTAGGAGAAACCTTCTCAGGTCCAAATGGCTTTAACAGCACACCAAGTTCCTCAAACCGTTCTTGTTGTAAGAGCTTTGCACTAAACTCCAGTAAGCCTTCTAATGCCTCCGCGCGTTGTTGGTATGATGAGGTATCAAACCTTCGCTGTCTTCCATCTGAAGAGGAGTGGCTTGAAAAAGCAGTAGCTGGATTATGCTCTGAGCATTCACTTCCACTTCTGCTTCGCGCTGCTTCTTGGTTGGAACCAGTTAAACTTTGCTTGCTAACAGCTTTTTCTAGAACCTGGATGGTACATTTATCCTTTGTGATTGAACGGTCAGCACTGCATGGAGATGAGGAGCATTGTGCCGAAGTTGATGATGTTCTGCCCATGGGAATTAGAGGATCCTCAGAAGAAGCCAAAGGGAATTCAGCAATCTTGTCGATCCTTGGAGCATTGACAGAAACATCCGGGGACCCAACACAAGGAAGACGGCCAACATTAGCTTTGTAAGAGGTGGCTAAGTTTGCAGCTCTCATGGGGAAGGGAAGAGATGCTCTGCGTGGGTTATGAGAGGATTTGTGGGTTGGAGTACATGAAACTGGAAGCTGCAAACATGAGCACGTCATCAAATCAGCAAGTCATAATGCTCCTGCCTAGAAGTCATTAGATATTGTGAAAATAATTGGTTTTAGCCTAAGGTTCAGAATAAAACTGGGAGCAAGGTTAATATATGCATTAGAAATGAATCTACCACTTCTCCAAAAAAAAAAAAAACACAAAAAAAGTAATGCATATACACCAGAACAGCCAACCTCATTAAACCCAAGGTCCAAATATAAGGTCTCAAGCAGAAACTATGGAAAAGAGAAAAAGCCATAGACTTAATTGTTTATATACCACAAATAAACAGAAATGCACTTACTGAATCACGTTTCGAAGCAGTATATGGTATCTTTAATGGCGTTGACTGTTTCTTTGGAGTGGCAGGAACTTTAGCTGGCATCGATCTTGGGGTTCTTGCAGCTGTGGAGAATTTTGAGCCTACTTCTTTGTTAATATCAATATCTTCTTGGGCAACAACAGATAATTCTCTAAAATTTGGATTCAAGTAACTTGGGAATTGTTCTGCTCCTTGTGAAGATCCCGGAGATTCCTGTTCAGCTTCAGATATACTAGGATTCAGGGCCCTATTGTTGCTGTATGACCGCCGTTTCTCTCTGGCAGTAAAAGCAGGAACAGCTTCAGGCTCTAGAAATCTTGTCTTCCTTATGAAATCAGAGTCAGACCAACGGACGTTACGCCTTGGACTATTCAACTTGAGTTGAACCTTCAGCATATAAGGCTGAAGAAGTGGATGGCTGAGCAACTCTGCAGCCTGATTCATCAAAATTGATAATAGGTAAAATGCATGGACTCACAGAAACAAAGTTAAAAGCCTGAAGCACGTCAAACTATGGAGTTCAAGTGTTAAAAAAAAAAAAGTAGTCAGTGTATTTTTAGCAATTACAGATGATAATAAGTATTTTTTGCTGAAAAAGAAAAACATACACTTGGTCTGAGCTCTGGATTCTTCCGCAGCATGCTTTTAATAAGGCCCCTACTGAATTATTGAAGAAAAAATCAATCAAAAAAACTGTCTAACCACAATTGTCAAACTATGGAGTTTGATACCTCAAAAAAACACTTTGGAGATTGAACAATTACAAGAAAGTTAAAATTGTTCTATAAGTCATGTTCAATCAATTGTCAACTTTCTTACATATCTTTTTACAAGTAAAAGTGAAACATCCACATGATATTGATATTGCAAATTTACGAACAGAAAAAATAACTTACAACGAACCAGAGTAGACAGTAGGAAGAGGAGCCACTATAGACTTGTTTATTTTGTTAATCAATGCTTGCATATCCTGCTTGAAAAACAAGAATGACAAAATACATCCATCAAGGTCTATATGCTGAATATGTATGAATATTAAAAGAGAAAAGTATACTTAAAATTGGAAACTCACAAAAGCTTTAAATGCTGGCTTGTGAGCTGCCATTTCATACATGCAGCATCCTGAAAAAAACATCACGTTATATATATACAAAGAAACAATGAACATATTTTCCTCCAAAAAAAAAAGAGAAAATGAATATAAACCATCGCCTGACAGGCTTAGATAAGTACATATTCCAAGGGTTAAAAGTAGCTCACCCAAAGACCAAATATCGGACTTGGAACCATAAGGTATATCAGCAAGAAGCTCAGGGCACATGTAACTGGGGGTTCCCACAACCTGTGTTAAGAGCATAATTAACTCTACAACTAAATCAAGACAGATAATAAAAATAAGGCCACTAGTAGTAAACATGATACCCACAGAAGAAGCTAGGTCATCAGAAGTCAACATCTTAGCAAGACCAAAATCACCTGCAACCATACATCCGTACGCAAGCAGTTTCTGTTATTTGAAAAGGCAAATACTGGAAGCCCAATAGGTAATTTAAGCCACTCAGGAATGACATAATTAATAGGAAAATTAATTACCTAGACGTATGTCTTGATCTTTTGTCAAGAATATATTTGAACACTGGAGCAATTTGGTGGCATCATTAGTGGGAATATATTTAGACAAAACTTACATAATATTTGTAATAGTCACTCAAACAAAAAGTGCCACTCACTTTGACATCACGGTGAAGTACATGGTTGGCATGCAAGTAATCTAGTGCCATCAGCAGTTGAACAAGCCATTTGCAAAGTTTCTGCATGATATTTTACAGTCAAACGCAAAATAAAAATGAGTCAGAGTACTACTCATATTAAGCAGTGACTTGTGATTAATTTGATAGCAATTATAGCATATCATATGTGTATTATTCTATCATTATAAATATGGATTCATGTGTGGTGTAAATACACACAAACTGAATGAAACACTTTAATCAGATGATACTTTATTGATCTCTCTCTGATCCTATTTTCTCTATTGCCATATTTAAAATTTTATCATTTGAGCCAATATATAAACAGTAAAAGTGTCCAGAGAATAACTACCTCCTCAGGGAAATTAACACCATTAGTCTTTTTTATAGCTTCTGCCCTGCACAATGGTAAAGAAGACAGCAGACCCCAGTCATAAACTAGCAGAGACTCAGACATTTCAGCGAAAGATGAGTGGGAATTGATACTCACATGTCTCCACATTCACAGTAACCAATGATAATGCACACATAGCAGCCCTGAAGATAAATATGCAAGTTGTCAACCATACAACTATAGGGCGTATAATTCCCTCAACAAAAAGGAAAGAACTAAGATCATATAAGGAAACTAACATTAGATTGGTTCAACTTCAACTAGTACCAATTCATGCAAAGGTTCACAGGAATTATTTATTAGATACCCAGCACAAATCAGTGATAGCAAAACATATATCAAGTAAAAACAAAAAGGCACTGATTGATGACATAAAGACAATTCAAGTGCAGTTTCACATCAGAGCATATGCCCACCTTTTCTACCCAAGAGTCCTTGTACTCCACAATGAACGGATTTCTTATTCTTGAGATAAGATCCATCTGCAGTAAAAGGCAACCAGTTAGCATCTTAAAATTATAGAGATTGATATTAGGCAGGAAACAGTGATTGCATTTATATATCAAATTTCAGATCTTCTAGAAGAATAAAATTTTTCCAAAACATGAGTTCATTTGATTCTCAAATTACCAAAATTTGAGGACCGTAGTTTGGGCTAGCCATCAGAAAAAATGTGAGTTTTGGCATTTACTGAAGATAACAGTTCAAGAATAGCCAAGACAAAGTTGACCGACCAACCATAATTGAAATAAGCATCTCTACTGTTTCAGTCGTCAACATTTATGTTTATTCCAAAACAACAATTGCTCAGTACCGATCATCTTCAAAATAGCGATGCATTTATTTTAGATACACTGACCTCCTGATGAGCAGACCTGCGGGCTCTATCAGTCTGTCGAGCCAAACGGATCTTTTTCATGACATACCTGACAGGTATATAAGCACAGTAGTTGGTTAAACAATAATGATTGGTTTCTTGCAAGCAATAAAATGGATTGTCAAAAGTCAACAAAACACAGTCAGAAGAAGCAGAAAGATGCATATGAATTCTGAAAGTGAACTCACTTCTTCTTTTCATGTTTATGTCTCACAAGAAGAGCAGAACCGAAGGAACCTTTGCCTATCTGCTCAAGGACTTCATATTGCTCCATTTTCAGTTCACCCGTCAAAAGAATTTTGACTTAAACCTAGCAAGCACCAAGCATTAGCGAAACAAATAAGTTTAGGGACTGGTTCCGCCACAGGATTAAAAAAGGAGTAAATTTGAAACATATATACACCATAATAGTTCACACACAAGCCCATAAAGCAAGCATATCAGATTGTAAACTCTGGAAGAAATAGCACACTTGAATAATGGAAATCTAATATTGTGGCCACATAATGGCCCAATTCATGACCAAAAAGGCAAATTTATAAAATGACAACTCAATTCTTAAACACGCCTATCGTTCCAATTAAATGAGGGTCATAAAGAAGAACACATCCAACAAGGGATTAGTAACTTTTAAATCATCACATAAATAAACTTCAACAAACTATAACCGAAATTCAAATAACTCCATCCTAATTAACTAATAACCTAAAACTTCCATTCATGAAAGATTCATTAAATATTTCGGTAATGATATCTCACACTTCACGTTGGAAACAGAATATGAATCATACACCTCAATCATTCTACACTAGCAAGAGAACTGTTCAAGAAACAGAAAGTAAACCTAAAAAAGAAATTAAATAAAAAAAATAAGGTAAGGTGAATATGAATGCGAAAAGACAAGGAACCTAACTCCAAAACATATTATATAGAGGAAAAGAAAAGGTGAAATCTTTGTGGGGACATTAAAGGGGGAGAAAGAGCAGTACGCAAAGGAATTTAAAAAATGTGTGGAACAAAGAAAGTACCAGAAATTGTTTATGAAAGTTAGTAGATTTTAGAGTCGGTGACATGAAGAAAAGACTGGGAATCAGAAATTGATAATTAATTAAAAGATGATATCACAAAATTAACATATATATGCGAAGAACGGTGTCGTGAGAGACACCTAAGTACAAACAGTAGCAAGAAGAAGACGAGTTTACCTGATTTTCTGTATGTAGACAGAGAAAGAGAGAGCGGCAAAAAGAAAGGGAAAAAGCAGAACGGAAGAATTTAAAATTCAAAAAGAGAGAGAGAGAGGAAGGGGTCATTTTTAAAAATTGTGTTTATATCTGGGGATTCCTTCCGTTGAAAGGGACAGGGGTTGAAACCACCGGCGTGAGCGTAGAGGCAGGTGCTTCTGCTTCTCTGGGACAAGGTGCATGTTTGCCAAGTGTGTGGAAACGCTGTTGCTTCGATGCTGGTTAAACTGAGCCCAATCGTTTGTTTGTGTCGGTGTGTTTTCAAGTCGGCCCATATTTTAGTAATAGGACGACGGGGTTCTTTTCAATTAATTTTACCAATTCGTCTATTCTTGTCAAGTAATTTGGTATTAATATAAATACAGTAAAAAATATGGACTAACACAAAGAAAAATTTCGAGATAAAAGAGAACCAAACAATAAATTAAAATATAGTCAGAGTAAAAATATAAATTATAAAAAAATCAGTAAATAATAACTAAAGAATGAAAATATAGATTTTGTGAAAATATTTTGTGTTCTCAAAAGTAATATACTTTAACAATTCTATAAAAAAAATAAATAAATTATAGAAAGTTTGCATATATATTTATAGGGTATAGAACATATGGATAATAATATTTTAAAGTTTAATATATTTATTTAACCGATATTAATTTGAAAAGTAATCATATGTTATTTTTATATTAGCCTACATTCATCATTATTATACATTTAAGAAAAAAAATCTTATCCCAACGCACCTTAATAATGTTTTCATATTATTTTGATTTTCGGAAGTAGTATATATTAATTCCTAATCCAATTCCAAACACAATTATATACTTCAAATAATAATTATGTTTTCTTTAAAAAAATAATTGTTTTAATTTTGACAATTAGTGATCCTATACTACTCTAATTCTACTCTTCGGGGGGAAAAATTAAAAATAAAAAACCTCTAACTCTAAATGTATAATAATAATGTTTGTATATAAATATTAACCAATCTGCTTCAATAAAATAAAAAATAATATTTATTTTTATTTTTATTTTTTAGTATAAGACATATAATTTAAAATTAGTTTAATTATAAAACTATTAGGATAAGAGATAAGACTTATAATTTTTAAATTTAAAAATTAGTTTAATTTTTTACTATTTATTCAAATTTTAAATTTAGTAAAGCTTTATTTTATAATTTTATTTTTTATTTATCTTAATTAATTAATATTGATTATATCTAAAAATTTAGGCAAAGTAGGCTTTTTTTAGAATAAGTAGGCAAAAATTCAGAACATGAATTTAACATAGTACATGATATTAATATTAAATAATCAAATCCTCGAAGAAATATTAGATAATCAAGACTAATTAATTATTTCATTCCTCAAATATAATATTATTAGTAATATATTAGTAATTAAATATTGGATATTAGTATTAGTAATTAATTATTTTTCTTAGTAATATACGTTAATATTTAATTTTTTATTAGCAATACACGTATAGCCGTTCTTTAAATTACTAATTAGGATATTATATTTAGATTAGTCATATGCTTTAAGTAAAATTTTAGTAATATATTAATGTATCGCAACACAGATTAATATAACACTTACCTAAAATTTAACACATTGTTATTAGTAGTACCAACGTGCACAATCCAATATTGTAACTTTTGTATGTTTTGTTTAATTAAAATTTTTTATTTGATCTTTAAAAAAAAAAAAAATCTTACTCTAAAACAATTAGAATTATTATCTACATATCAAAATTTTAAAGATAATCATATGGGTAACAAACATTATTTTTAAATTTAAATTTGAATTAAAATATAAGACAATTTATTTAATTGAAAATTTGTAATTAAAATTCAAAATTCAGAATTGAGACATCATATTCAGAATTTAAGATATTAGATTCGAAGTTTGGGACAGTAGATTTGCTCCATTCCAGTGCTTATATATATATATTTATATATATATATATATATATATATTTGTTCAAAAATTGATTAACCCTTTCTATGGATTTTTTTAAAATAATTGGGGTTGAAATTATCTATTTTATTTACAATAGTTCCTATAAAAAAGAGATAAAAATATATTTGAAATTTTTAATCATCTAATAAATAATACTATTAATAGTAAATTTTTGTAATTTTTTTTTAGTGAAGCGTATTATCAAAAGAAAATAACAACATAAGATTTATTAAGCTAACGGTTGAAATACAAATAAAAAATATTTTATTATTTACAAATAAAATACTTAGATTCCCCTTATCTAATAATTCTTACATCAAATTAAATCAATAATGTTTAAAAATTTTAAATTTATTTTAACCTTTTTTTTATAGTATATATACTAATACAAATGTTCTTAATTAGTGATATATTACATCAAATGTAGATAAGTCTTTTTCCGACTACTCTGAGACATTTTGACACATCAAACCATGCTCCCATACAAAAAGGTGGAATTCCTGCCTTCAACATACACATTATAAAAATAGCATAAACGATCCTTTGACAAAATGAAATATTACATGAACCAACTAAATTGAAAAAGCTCTACAACCCTACATTATTACTTCAAAAGTCCATTTAATAATAAACAATCAAATTTCTATATTATAAACAAAGAATATCACCCAACTTTGGGTCCATAACCGTAGTAGGGACTCCCTTAGCTTTGCCTGCCGCCCAAACACTTCATCACGATTATCCTACACTTTTTTTTTTATTATTATTTATTTATTGTTCACTAAATTTTAGTTGGCTTAGTGCATGTATCTACAAAATTTTAATTAATTAATCCATTTAATTAAGATTTCCAACAATTACTAATTAGTATTTAAGAAAATATACTATTTTAAGCTTCTTTCTTTTCAAAAAAAAAAAACAAACCAATATTCTTCGTAAAATTTTGTGGAATTTACTTTTACATTAATGAATCTAAATACTCTTAAGTTTTTTATTTTTTGAGTGTTCTATATAATGTATATTTTAACAGTATTAAATACTATGTTTCAATATTATTCATTATAAATATGAAATATGTGATTTTTGAGTATTTTAAAATAAGGTAATATAATAAATTAATAATAAATTTGAAAAATGTTAGAAAAAATATGTCATGAGAAATTGTTTTATATTATGCAACAGATGGAGTACTGTAGACTATAAATAAATCGAGCGATAAGTTATTCGAGATCCATTTCCAAAGTTAAAAGAGTTAAGCTTACGGAAGTTTTGAAGCTCACTTAATAAATAAATAAATCTCAAACCAGACTTATGAATTTTGATGAATTTTGCTTATTAAACATGTTTGTGAGTCTGATTGAATATATGATCAATTATAATAACAATTAGTAAAACAATCTTGGTTTGACTTATAGAGCTCGATCTCGAGCTAATTTTCATCACTTGAAGAAGACCATCAAAATGGGTTGTAAGAAAGAAAACAAAGGATAATAAGCAAAGAGAAGAAGCACTCGGGAAAGAAAATGACAATAGTAGAGAAGCATTTATAAATATGTAGGACATCAACACGCATTACGTATACACAGCAATGTTGAAGGAGAATATAGACCAGAATGGGTGCCAAATATGAAACTAATCATATCTTGTTTCTAATAATTACTGTAATTTTTTTGCAACAAATGAAAACCATATGAATTGGGAAACAGTGTCATCAATAAAACGCAGAAGAAAAAAAAAAAAAAAAAGGAGAATAGTGGGTAGAATAGACGAAAGAGAAGCACTCCACAAAGGCAAGTTGGAAGTGTGTGGAGGGAGAGAAGTAGGCTAAGACAGACATGGAAATGCATGGGACCATTCATATATATGTGCTAAAGCTATAAGCATGGATTATAAATTGGTAAGTGAAGGGGCCACTCCAAAATGTGTTGACGCCTCCATTTTATTCTCCTGTGCTTTGTTTCTTTCTTTTGTTAGTATCATATTTTCCAAAATACAATAAGAATATATATTATGCGATGTGAAAAAAAAAAAAGCAAAATCAAACTAAGAAAGAAAGGTCTAAGCAATTTTAAGATTATATTAAAAAATCAAACCCATCATCACTACTTAATTATGTCATTTACTATGTATTTCATTGATGAAACCCTAAAATAGGAAATCCTTTTCGTATCATAATATGATAGACGTCAACCAAAAACTAAACTGATTGACATGACAATAAAATGAAGCTTACCATATCTCTACTTGACGTTCAGGTTTTGGCCACCATTAAATCTTTATTTATATATATATATATTACATGTCACACATTATTTATTTTAATTTACAATATTTATCACATGCTCTACTTATATAATATAACATCTACATCTAGCAATAAACTAATTCATAGTATTATAATTATATAATATTCAACATAAACCTATTAAACACAATTATATATGTAGATACAACAATGACAAACAGAGGTTCTATGCTTTAACTGACTGACCTGTGTAAAAGGGGTGTAAAATGCTACATTTCACGTTGTGACCTAACTCTGTCCGATGCAACAAGAACCTGAAACACATATTGCGATTTGGTTGAGTCACATATTCAAAAAGTACAAATTATTATAAATTCTATCTGCAATATCAACAATTTCATAGCAATAATCAATAACGTCAACATGCATGTGCTTATGTCATGTGATTTTATTTAATTTGGTTGTAACCCATGAAGTCAAGTACTGCCCCAATAATTTCATATATCTTATGGCTAACCAGTATCAAGTTTTTTTATGATCCAAAAGTCCATTTGTAAAATTATATATTGACCCGTAGGTCCTGTCTGTAAAATAATATAATGACTCGTGGGTCTTGCATATAATATTTTGTAAATACAAGGTCAAGATGGCTACAAGTCATTTATTAAGTTCTGTATGAATTCTTTGTATGACATCTTTATAATTATATGTATTATCATCTCAATTTCAATATAATCAATTAATCGGATTTCAATACCGATCAAACAAATAATCAACGAACAATCAATTTCAATATATTCAATTAATCGGGCTTCAGTACTGATCCAACAAACAATCAATATCTCAATCACAAATAACAAATCATTTCAATTATTATTTCTAATGTTTATACTTACCTCAAAATCGGAACTGAAATTAGACATTGGTTTGCTTCCCTCGTTCCCTCCTATATTTGATGATCCTCAAAACGCAACCTGGAACATTGTTTTAATCGTCCCCAACCTCGCGTTCATGTAAGCAGGGTTATTGTTTAGGTGAATAGTAACATTGTGTTCCCAACCGTTTTCCTCCCATTATCGGGACAAAAAATATTTACGATCCAATCAAGATAGGTACCGATTCCGATTTCTCGACAATCCAGTGGAAACAAAGTTTACGACGTGGTCGTAAATATTCCAATTTCAAAAAAAAATGAAAATATTTTATCGACCCGAAAACCGATTTATCTTACTTTTATTAATTCATATTTATCCCTTTTAATTATTTGCGTCATCGTAATTTAAACAGTTGCATAAAATAAAAACCCTATTATTTTTCGCTCATTTACGTATACTGACAAATAACGAGTCTTAAGAATTTAATCATTCATATAATTTCAATGCAATTTATATAGTTTCATGTATAATTTACTTAGCAAGTAAATAATCCTTTATTTACTTCGCTAACATTTATTTATTAAATCATTACTTATTCAATTAAACTATAAAAATCTGATTATCACATAACTTATGATTTTAGTTTAGGAATATAAAAAAGAAAAAATAAGAAAAGAAAGAGACCATAAAATTAATTGAATTTTGTGTTGGATGAGGCAAGTGATGATTATGATATAGTAATCCCACTAATATTATTTAGTTTATAGTCAAATTATCTAAATTGTTATAGGTACATAAGTAATAGTGTTACCCACAAATAATTTATATGGGACCATATATATATATATATATATACAACCTCAATTATTATAAACCTAAAACAGTAGAAAATCTCAACAAGAACAGGACCTCACACACTTGAGATATTATTATTATTATTTGAGATTGGTCCATTGAATGTAAAAATTCTCTGTAGCAAGAACAAGAACACCCAATTCTTCTTCTGCTTTTCCTTTCAATTCCAGGAGATTTCTTCAATCGTCAACCACTTCAAACCAACAACATCCATTAACCATTATTATGGATAATATATAAACATGTTTAAATTGAAATGAAAATGTTTCCATTATAAACTATGCATACATACAATTATATACTTCAAGTCAACTTCTACAATACTTTTCTTTTTTTCCCCTTGAACTTGAAAAAAAGTTTAATGATAAACACGTTTATAATCCTTGGAGAGTAAAAAATTTTGACTGATACTTGAACTTCTGAAAGTAAAGAGTTTAAAATTAAATCACATACTTTAAGCTAATAATATATAATTAACTCAAAAGTAGATTCCACCCATTATCTTATCTAATGGAATATTCAGTCTCTATGTAGAAGTCTCATTAATCAATAATTAAAAAATGACGAAACGATGACATTTTCCAATTAATAATTTGGTCATTCTAATAAGTGATTAATAGAGTATTAATTATATAATGAAATAGGAGATAATTATTTTTCGGTCTCTAAAATTTTATATAATCTGCGATTCAATCCTTCTATTTTGGAAAACTAATTAGTAGGTCTTTTATGTTTTAACCGTTATACTACTAGGTCTTTTCGTTCAATTTTTGTCCAAATTTCTATTAGTTAACTGAAAAAATCAAATTTGTTGTTTATAACTTTAAAATAAGACCAAAATGCACATCTGGTTAATATTTTAAATTTTTTATTCTGATTATTGTTGAAAATATTATTGTTGGATAAAACTATGTTCTTCCTCCTTTTTGTTATTGGATGAAGAACACTCCCATTTGAATGTTGCATCCTCGTTGACCACCATTGACGGCGATGTTGCCGTCGACGGAAGGCTGAACGTCCACCACCTCCACCTCAACAAAAACCACCTACACCTCAACCTGTTGGACATATTACCTTGTTTTTCTGTTTTCGTTGAGACTAAACACCAACATCATAGCAAAATGAGAAATGTTTAACAAAATCAAAGAAATTTGAAGAAAGAAGAAGAAGAAGAGGTTACCACCTAAAAAGGCAAGAAACAAGCAAAGACTCTCCGGTATAAAGGATTCTTGAATCTGACAACGGATCGATGACTTTGAGGATAGAAATGGAAAGCTTGGACAATAAGGAGTCAGTTGGTGGCCATGGATCGTTTGTTGGAGAATCACCGATGACAAAGTTTCGAAGTTGCTGATGATCTCTCTCTCTAATTTTGGGATTCCCGAAAATAAGTGAAGGAAAAGATGAAAAAGAAGAAGAAAAGGAGGTGGTGACTATGGTAGTTGAAAGGGAAGTGGCGGCGCGGTGGCTATGGTGGTCTCTACCGCTACTGCTCTAAAATGGAGATAGAGAGGAATAAGAAAATGGAAGGGAAGAAAAGAAAAAAAAAAAGAAAATGAAAAGAAAAAGATTAAGGAAATGCGATAAAAAAAATTTATTTTTATTTTTTATTATAATTTATTATTTTATTTTACTTTTTTATTTTAAAATTAATGAGATGGAAAATATAAAATAATAATTATTATTATTAAAAGTTAAAATTTAATATAAAAAATTAATAAAGACCTGAGAGTCAATTAGTGTAAATTTTAAGGATCTAAAATATACATAATATAAAAGATATTTTAGTCTTTTTAACATTACTTAACAGTAAAATGAACGAAAATTAGACGGAATGACTCGACAGTAGAATAATAGAAATTTTATGGACTTGTAAATTTATTTTTCAAAATAAAAAGATTTAATCATAAATTTTATAAAAATTCAGTGACTTGAAAATAATTATCTAATAAAATAATTGATAAAAATATCAATTACAAGTTTATAATTTTAGTGCGGTGGTGGGTCTTATTTTAATATGATTCAGTCACTCCAAAATAAAGTTATATATAGGCTTATGCATGATCCTTTATAGTTCATATAAGCAGGATGGTTTTTTGGTTTCAATTTTAATTATCATCTTAAAACAACTAAATTTTGTAGAAGTTACGAATTTTTTTTTAGAAGAGATTACGAAAAAGTAATTAAAAGAAATAAGTACTATTTCTTATAAAGTCTGATAGAAAAAATGATAGTAATAGTTAGCATTAAATGGACTGCCCTCTTGTTTTTTGTTTTTTTTTTTTTTTATTAAAAAGGACTTACCTTGATTAATTAATAGATGGGAGAGATTTACCCACTATTATCAAGTGCACGATATAAATTGAATATAAAACAAAATTTTATGAATAAAATCAATAAAACAATAATTGATTTTTTTTCTATATCCGCATAAAATTAATGAATATTTTGTAATTTTAACAAATTTTCATTGTAATTCATTAAAGTTTAATTACTCAGATCTCCAATTAAGTGTTAAGAATATCTAATTTCCTAAAATTGCAGAAAGTAAAATTTAAATGTAATCTAGATCATTTTTTTCCAGCTAATATCATTAGCAATAAAGTATTCTCTAATTATATTTATTATTTATCTTTTACGTGAAATATTGGAGTTGCACAACACAGGCTATAAGAAAATTAGAGATCCAAAAACCAGCTGTATAAGTCCAATTCTTCACAGGTGAAAGGTTATCAGAACAAAAAGTATTACTTAGTTGACTTTTTCTTTTTTGGTTTTTTTAAATTATAAAATTTGTAAAAAATTATAAAAATATTTTGGATTCTGCAGTTTGTAAGTTTCAGTATTTTTAGTCTTTTTCACCGATCTAAAAATGGACGGTTTAATGATTTTGTACAAACTTGGTTGCAAAAAAAAAAAAAATTTATACAGTTAAATAAATTTTAAGCATTAAATAAATATTTTAAATGGATCGGTGGTTACCACAATTTTCGGTTCATTATCGCTATTTTAATTTTAAAATTGCTCAAATCACATATTTAAAAACGACATGAAAAATTCTTAAATGAACTCTGTTCATGAGACTGAGCCAATCATAGATTTTATTTTTCCTACTGTATCATTTTTTTTTTCAACACTAATATCCATTTTATAATACAAAATTACAATATCAATTACATTCTATTGTTTTAGTCCTATAAAATTACAATTTTTTTCCTTTCAAAAAAAAAATAAGACAAATTTTTTTCCTTGATAAATAATAATAATAAAGACAAAATTTAAAATTACTTATACATACACTCCACAATCACTTTACTTGCTTAGATTCTCTATGATGATTTTCAATGAAAAAGTTAAAAGTTTTATTATTTAATATTTGTTGTGTGTGAACAAAGAAAACAACTAGAGCAAGCAACAATAACAAATTCATCCTTTCCTTCAAAAAAAATGGTTTCTTGTTCCTTAATACTAAGTCAATCTTTAAGATTTAAATTAATTATACAATGTTCACACGGCAATTTTATGGATTAATTATGCAATAATGATAATAATAATTAGAATTAGATAAATAGTTTATATTATGTATATATATGGATGACAATAATTGACAAGTGATGGCATAACTATAAGGTCGCACGCATCCTTATCCAAGCCCATGTTAGTATTAATTAACAATTTTTTAGTCTCTTAAAAGAAATATTAAGAGGAAAGTGCTCATCTTTTGTCACGTGTATGCCTTGATAAAGTATAACCATATTAAACTTAGCAATATGGTTTGAAGAAAGAATATTGAGAGGGTTGAAATCTAGGAATAATTAACAGCTTAATGATGAATGCTTATGTGCGTATAACAAGTTTCACAATGAATTAGCTGCGCCACTAAATATAGATGCTTATCGAGGTTTTAACATGTGTGATCAACGTGTAAAAACCTGACCTTCCATTTAAGTAAAAAATAATGTTATTAACTATAAAATTCTACAAGTATAATGAACCAAACCAATAAAATATAAGTGTTATAATAATTTTAAATTGTAAAAAAATATTAGTGACTTTCACTAAGAAATCTGTGATTGTCTAAGTATATGACCGTGGCGGTCAAATTTGGCAGTCAAAAAGCAACAGAGTTTGTGTTCCAAACTCGTTTCTGAAAGCGTTTCAAGTTTGACCAAACACTCTTTGTTGGGGAGTATACATTATTATGATGATAATTGCTAACAATCTGGTGACCCAAATGATAGGGAATTGGACTCAAACTCTCCATTCCATGCTTCCACACTAATTATTACTACTGTCTGCTTCATTCATTTAATCTATAGAGTGAAAGTAGATTTTTTACTGTCACAATTCAAAATCTGAATTTTACCTAATAAGTTTAACACCTTATTTCGCTGCACTGACAGATCCTTTTAGACATTGGACAATTAACATATTAATACAAATATAGTTTACTTTTTAAAAAATATACAAAATTAGTAAAATAGTAAATTTAAAAAAAAAATTGTCAAAAAACTCAAAATTATCCCTTCCTAACAAAAATAAAATTAATTTATTAAAAATATAAAAAATAATAAAATTTCAAAAGCCACCATTTTCCAATTTTCCAACAACTCTTTCAAACTATCGGCGCTGCTGTCTCCGGCCACTACCACCAACACACGTCCCACCAGCGTGAAGCTGAGTTTCGACTGAGTCAAGATCGCCACCATCGTGTTCTGGTAGCTGTCACATGCGATGGTCAAAGTTTGGTCAACGATGAATCTCTAACTTCTGCAGAATTTTCCAACACCATTTTTGTTGCCGTAATGACCACAATTTTCATGTCAAACGATTCATCTTATTGAGTTCTTTCTAATTTGGTAAGGATCAGTCCGTGTCATGGCCATTTTTTAATTGAGGATTTTCGGTCAGACAACGGTTAGGTGAGGGTAGTAGCTAAGGTTTCATAAGATTGGAGAAGATGAATGTGATAACTTGCTAAATTTCAATAGGTTTTAATAAGATTGAATAAACAAAATTCAATAAGATTCAATAAAAAATTATTTTCATTAATAATTAATAGCATTCAGTAAAGAAAAAAGGAAAAAAATTCAAGAACATTCTAGAAAATATAGAAAAAAAAACTTTTAAAATGAATTTTAAAAAACATTTTTAGGTTTCGTGACGGGGTGTTACGGAGGCAAAGTCTGTAGCTCCTTTAGATCTCTGAACAAGCTTTTGGAAAAGTGATCATAATTGTCGTTTTGACACTCATTTCAACTGATTAAATACAAATTGATGATAAAAAAATTTATTGCCGATTAGAATTCAATATAACTCGATAAAAATCAATACTGCTTAGTAGAATAAATAAAAATAGTACAAATAATTAGAAATCAATACGAACCAGTAGATATCAATACAAATCATTACATGAATAGAAATTAATTCAATACAAATCATTAAAAATCAGTATGAATAAGTAGAAATCAATACAAATCATTAGCATAAATAGAAATAAGTAAAAATTACTACAAATCAATACAATGAATAGAAATTAGTTCAAATTAATAGAAAGTATTACAATGAATAGAAATCAAAATAAATCAATACAATAAATAAAAATAAGTATAAATCAATACAAATTAGTATAATAAATGACCGGAGCTTCAGTAATGGTGTCGGAAGAAAGTTAAATTATTTTTTTTTATTGACTGGAGCAACCTCATTAGGTGTTTCATTTTTGTTAAATACCTGGTTTTAATCGATTGACACTGCTGATGGACGTCGTAAATGCTAAATGCTGTTACATTATCCAATGATTACAAATAAAGTGGGCTCCAAGAGTCAATTTTAACTTGGAGGGCTCATCTACATCATATTCAGAAAATGAATATATATATATAAACGGGCTTCCGTTTTGCACTAGAACTAGAATTGTGTAAATTCAAAAACAAAATGCTTTTGATAACTGTTTTGAAATGCTATCAGAAATTTTGGTTGCATGCAGCATAGAAATGGGATTAATAATCAAATCATGGCAACCTTTCAGGTGTCCACTCATATCTTTAGGTTGCCCTCCTGATTTGGTTGATTCTGCAATTGCAGTTGGGGAACTTTCCTCAATCGTCATTCGATTCCCCTTCTTATCAGTTAGATGCAAACCCAAAGAAAACTAAACCATATTTTGGCTAATACTAGTAATCATATGTTAATAAATTTCTAATTAAACATATGTTCAATGAATATAATGTACTGTCTGTATTTCAAATTTCAATTCAACTATCAGTCAACCAAACATCTATAAACACGTGTTCAGTCAACTTCCCAAGTTAATGAAATACCCATTGAGAAAAACCCATGTCCAAACAGAATGCCTCGTTGGCATAATGCAACAGGTCATACGTGGATTGCTAAGCTTCCTGCCTTACGTCACTCACGTGTGTAAGTGTAAGGAGAAGAAAAACAAAAAATCAAGGAACTACCATCTTTTTTAACATTAGTAAGGGAAATGTATATAGCACAAAACAAATGGGCCCGCCGCGCACTGAAACTGAAAGAACTCCCTCTTCTATAAAGCCATGGCCACAATATCCCATCTCTTCACTCCCATCATAACTCCTCCTCTACCTCTCTCTCTCTCTCTCTAAGCTTTTTCATCTTTCTTCTTAGAATTCGAACGTTGCAAAATGGGCACCGTTGACTATACCTACCCTTCCTCCACAAATGTAGAATGTACTCACCGGGTGGCGATTCCACAGCCGCAGCCGTTTTTCAAGTCACTGAAATATAACCTGAAGGAAACTTTCTTTCCTGATGATCCATTTAGGCAGTTCAAGAACCAGACGCCATGTCGGAAATTCATGTTGGGTCTTCAGTATTTCTTCCCAATTCTAGAATGGGCTCCTCGTTACACTTTGGATTTCTTGAAAGCTGATATTATTGCAGGAATCACTATTGCCAGTCTTGCTATTCCTCAAGGAATTAGTTATGCTAAGCTAGCCAACTTGCCTGCAATTCTTGGTCTATGTAAGCCATCAATTACACTAGCTAGATGAGTATAATTAATCATGATTTCAGTTCCATTTTTTACTGATATATGGTATTTGTTTACGGAACGTAGATTCAAGCTTTGTTCCTCCGCTTGTTTATGCAATGATGGGAAGTTCAAGAGATTTGGCAGTAGGAACAGTGGCGGTTGCATCTTTGCTTACAGGTTCCATGTTAGGAAATGAGGTTAATGCCAACGAGAATCCTAAGCTTTATCTTCACCTCGCTTTTACAGCAACATTTTTTGCTGGAGTTTTCCAAGCTTCTCTCGGCTTGTTAAGGTATTGATTCTTTTTTATTTATTTTTTTGATAAAAAAGGGAGAGAGAAGAAGGTGAAAAAACATGGCGCATTAATGTTTTGTATTTTTCTCTGTCTCTTCTTGGTATGTGCAGATTAGGATTCATCGTGGACTTTCTGTCACATGCAACGATAGTAGGTTTCATGGCAGGAGCAGCCACTGTGGTGTGTCTGCAACAGCTGAAAGGGATATTGGGTCTTGATCATTTTACTCACGCTACCGACCTTGTCTCAGTGTTGCGTTCTGTCTTCGCCCAAACCCATCAGGTCCTCTAATCTACTACCTACTTATTACGTTAATTAATTCAATATTTTTAAATCTGTAATTTCTTGTTCTCTACTATAATAATTAATGATTAAAGAAAAATGGAAGAAGAGTCATGTGATCTTCAAATTCCTTGTTGATGATCTGTGACAAAAACAAATCATAGTATGTTTTATTACCATTATTATTTTTATGTCAAATGGCTTCCTTAATTAAATAAAGGATTATTTTTATAATGATCAAATAATGTAACAGTAATTCTAATGTTTATTGCAGTGGAGATGGGAAAGTGCTGTTCTTGGCATTTGCTTTCTTTTCTTCCTCCTTTCTGCCAGATTTTTCGTAAGTATTTTATATACTATCAATTATATTTTCTATTAGTTAATCAAGTAAAAACTTTCATGAAAAATAAATTATAAAAATGTAAATTAAAAAAGAAATTAATTGTTTGCTTTTTTGAATTGAAGAAGTAAACTAGCTAATTAAACTAGTGATTATAACTCTAAATGGATAGTTGTCACTTTATTCACTTTCTTACCACATCTCCACCTAATATGGATCAAAAGTCTTATTCAAATAATAAAACCCTGATCATCCTCATTTACTAGTGGGAAATTATAATAAATGTGATTTTTTAAATTTATTCTTACGATTTTTTTCCTGTATTAATAATTTTCTCACAGCGATTTTAAAAATATATTCTTCCTGTGTTTTTATTCCATTGATCGATTTCATCTTTCCATCTATTTAAGCCCATTTTTCCGCTAAAATTCTGGCAAAAAGATTAAATTAATCTTAGTTTGGAAAAATGACGATTTTTTCTCTATGTTTTGACATGTTCAATGATTTTCTCCTCGTATTTTTAAAAATGAATGATTTTTCTCTTGTATTTTAATTTCATCCATCGATTTTCCCCCTTCCGTTAGAAAGTCAATAATTTTCCGTTAAAAATGAGTCACTTTATTAATTTGTTAAAGTAGTCACTTTTATAATTATTTTATTATTTTAATAAATTAAAAAATTTTAAAAATAAATTTATTTATTCTTTTTGAGTACGAACCGCTGATTTATCTTATCAACTAATTATGTTGTCTACTATGTGAAAATGCAAGCAAAAGACTCCTCCAATATCAACATAGAAAAATGATCGGCAGTTTATACTGGAAAATAATAAATAAATTTAATTTTTTTTAATTTTTAATTTATAAAAATAATAATATAATTATAAACGTGATCCATTTTTAACGGAAAATTGTTAACTTTCTAACGGAAGGGCAAAATCGTTGGACGGAATTAAAACGCAGAGAAAAAATCGTTGAATATGTCAAAACATAAGGAGAAAATTGTAATTTTTTCTTAAATAATAAACCTATGATTAATTTGGTCTTTTTACTAGAATTTTTAAATGTCTAAAAAGGCTAAAATAGACGGAAAGATCAAATGTTTAATGAAATAAAAGCACATGAAAAATATCGTTCATTTTCAAAAACACAAGAAGAAATTTGTAATTTGAGAAAAATATATGTATTTACTAATAAAAAATATGAAAATAATGATAAATAGGTATATTTTCTTCTAATATGACATTTATTTTAATATTTAAAAATTGTTAAAATATAATTATATTAAAGTTGAGTAGGGTATTATGTTTGATTAGATATTAATTAATTAAATGTCATAAAGATATCCTAATGGCACACGAAATCAAAGAGATTCAAATAAATGCATCATGTTACTCTATATAACTATACACACATCATGCCCTAAATTTCAAGTTACAATCACTAGCCACCCGATAACTACTACTTAAATAAACTACTATACTGCTATACCTATCAACTTACTTCAGCATATACAGTAGAATTGAATAATTATTATGATTTGATAATGATTTGAGCTGATTGGGCATGTGTAGAGCAAGAAAAAACCAAGGTTCTTCTGGATATCAGCAATGGCACCTTTGACGTCAGTCATTTTGGGAAGCATTCTTGTTTATCTTACACATGCTGAGAAACACGGCGTTCAAGTGGTCAGCATTCCCCTCAACTTCTCTAATTAATAATCTTCTTTTATTAGCAGAAATGTTAGGTCTAGAAACCATATTGAACCGTGTCCAAACCGGCATTTTAGGATCTAGAAACACTCCAAAAAGCGATACGTATTTTTTTCTTTGGACCACCACAATACAAAATGCATCTTCCAGTGGTTGATTTGGGCCAATCCGATTCAAAATAATTGACCCTCAGTTGCCTTATTCCGACAATAATTTGGCTCTTACCTTTATAACCTGCCTGTGTGTTGTGTTGTGGACCCAATCTTCTTTTTTTTTCTCGATTGGCGGATCGGATCTTTTTTTTATTTTATTTTTGGGGGTTCTGATAAGGTGTATCCGGGTGTAATTATTGCAGATAGGACACTTGAAGAAAGGGTTAAATCCACCGTCTTTTGGTGATCTGATTTTCGTGTCTCCTTATCTTATGACAGCAGTTAAGACTGGAATCATCACTGGCGTCATTGCTCTCGCTGTAATTATCTCCACACCATAACCAAAATCTTCATCTTTCTATTATCATTAATTTGCTAATTAAGACATTAATTATTTGTTAATTACAGGAAGGAATAGCTGTCGGAAGAAGTTTTGCTATGTTTAAGAATTACCATATTGATGGAAATAAAGAAATGATAGCTATTGGTACCATGAACATTGTAGGCTCTTGCACTTCTTGCTACCTTACAACAGGTACTAACCCACTAACCCAAACCCAGTTTTTGATTTCTCTTCTTTGTACTGAAACTGTTTGATAATTTGTACTAACTTAAATTTCAGGGCCATTTTCGCGATCGGCTGTAAACTACAATGCAGGATGTAAAACAGCAGTATCAAACATAGTTATGGCTTTGGCTGTAATGGTTACACTTTTGCTACTTACCCCATTGTTCCATTACACTCCATTAGTGGTTTTATCTGCTATTATCATTTCCGCCATGCTTGGCCTTATCGATTATGAAGCAGCAATACACTTATGGCATGTTGATAAGTTTGATTTCCTTGTCTGCATAAGTGCCTATGTGGGTGTCGTTTTTGGCAGTGTGGAGATGGGATTGGTCATTGCGGTATGTGTCGTTTCATTCATAACTTCGAAATAGACAGTAGTATATTAATTAATTATACGATGTAGTTAATGCGTTTGTGAAAATGCGCAGGTGTCAATTTCTCTACTAAGGGTGTTTCTGTTTGTTGCAAGACCAAAAACTTTTATTCTTGGAAATATTCCAAATTCTATGATGTATAGAAACGTTGAACAATACCCAGATGCGAGTACTGTTCCTGGCGTTCTTATACTTGAAATTGATGCTCCTATTTATTTTACGAATTCAAGCTACTTAAGGGAAAGGTATACATAATTTTATATGTAGCTTGAAACTTCATGCTTGAAGTGTTTATGCTATTTTGAGCTTATAACTCATTTGGTAATCAATATAATCAGGATCATAAGATGGATTGATGAAGAAGAAGATAAGCTAAAATCTGCTGGAGAAACCAATCTGCATTATGTTATTCTAGACATGGGAGGTTAGTTCTTTGGAAACTGCTTGCGATTTAGTTATATAGAGACATGGGAAATTAATTTCATCCTTTGCTAAATTAGCTTCATAATTGTTCTTGCTTGGCAGCTGTTGGTAACATTGACACAAGTGGAATAAGCATGCTTGAGGAGGTCCTTAAAAGTACTGGTAGAAGGGAAATAAAGGTATATATCATATATACATGTCCATCCTTTAATTTCCATGCTCAAGAGTTTCAATTTAGATAAAATTTACTTAACATGCTACTAATTTGTTGTTATTTGTTTGTTTATATATATAGCTTGTTCTGGCCAACCCAGGAGCAGAGGTAACAAAGAAGCTAAACAAGTCCAACTTCATACAGAACATTGGTCAAGAATGGATCTTTTTGACAGTAGCAGAAGCTGTGGGATCATGCAACTACATGCTTCACACCTGCAAGCCAAACTCTCCCAAAAAAGATGGATCTCAGGGATATGACAATGTCTAAGCAAGTTTAATGAAGCAGAAGCAACGCTTTGATTTCTTTAATATATATTTAGGCAATGTGAGATCAAATTAATTAGGATGGAATTAGTATATGCATCAAGAAATGAAGCACAAGTTGATCTGATGCTTTTTAGGTAAGTTAAAGTTGAAGGTAATTTTTTCCTTCCAACAATGTACAATGTACGATATGCTTCTTTAGACTTGAAATATAATTGAAGAGCTTTTTGGTTTGCGACTGAAAATTTCCAGCAGACCTTTTTCTTTCAGTTTTGTGCTTATCTGCTCATTTTGCTAACCAAATAATAATCCATTTAGAGCACACAATTAAGATTCATTAAACACAAGTGATTAATCAATTTGCGGATGGTCATTGTGTTACTAATTTATAAACTGGCAATATATAAAAATCAATTTATAAACTGATTCAAATCACAAAATACCATATCTACAATTCGTCTGCAGATCACTAAAACTAGTAAATGGGTAAATTCAATTTTAACAAGATTTATAAGCATTCAATTCAATCAATAAACCCGCTTAGCTTCCAAAATATATGAAATATCTAATAGAAATTGGTTATTTGCACAAATAAGCAACGAAGCTATACATAATTTTCATTTTAAAATCATCTCTGCAAATTCAGTACAAGTGCAAGTATCTCCAAGTTTCTAAATGACCATCACCAGAAATACAATAAACTAGATATTTCTTTTCTTTTTCCCCAAAAGTCAAGACCATAACTGCTCTGCGGCTCAAAATTGTTATGATAGTAATACAAAGTTGAGCATCCCAGCACAAAACTGATAAGAAAGAAAAATTTAGAGGAACAAGAACTAAAAACAGAAGGAAAAACAAGTCGTATTTAAAAAATTGGTATAATTGTATTTATAAAAGGATAAATATTTTCAGTTTTTTAAAATTTCTTCAAATATGAAATTGAATCCTTCTATTCTGTAAAATTTATTAGTAATCCTTTAAATTTCTACTATTTTATTTTTAGGTCTTTCCGTCCAATTTCTATCAATTTTACCGTTAAGTAATGTTAAAAAAATTAAAATACCATTTGTCTTTTGTATTATGTATATTTTAAATTTTTATATTAATTGACTTTCAAATTTTTTTATATTAATTTTAACTTTTAATAATAATAATAATAATAATAATAAATATTAAATTTTAAATTTCCACTCATTGACTTGTATAAATAAAATAATAAATTATAATAAAAAAATAAAAATAAAATTATTTTTTATCACATCTTGGCGGCTTCTTTTTTTTTTTCCCTTTTATTCTTATTCTCTTTTCCTTCCCTTCCCCATTTTCTTGTTCTTCTCCTCCATTTTAGAGCGCAACAGTAGAGAAGGCCAGCCGCCACTCCTTTCACCACCCTCTATCGCCCCATCATCATCCTCCTCCTCTTCCTTTCACCATCGGCGGTTCCCTTTCACGACCTTCATCGCCACTGCCATCATTATCCTCCTCTTCCCTTTCACCATCGGCCGCTTCCCTTTTACCATCTCCATGAGATTCCATTCTTCCCTTAATCGTAGTCCTAATCGTGGTACGTTTCTTCTTCTCCTTTTTGATCAATTGATTTTCTTTACTGTTTGGCTTTGAATCATGGTTAGGGTTTATGATTTTTGTTCCGATCATTCTGGGTATTTGTTTTCTAATGGTTGATTATTTGGGCTTTGAAGTTGATTAACGATTCTTTTCATTCTGCTAGTTTGCTTCCTTCTTTTCACCGATGGAAAATTTTCCTATTGTTCAATTCGAAGACAATATTTTACAGATAATGGAAGAAAATCCAGTGGTGGTGGTAATCAGAGAGACTGGTTCAGGAGAAATAACGCAGCTTTCTCAGATGCTACACTGTAGATGTTACACCAAGTCTAGAATCATAGGCGTCACTCAGCCCTATCGCGTTGGTATCGTCTCTGTTGCAATGTATAACTTTAGCTCAGAATTTGTTTGTCCATTTACTGCACTTTATGCTATCGTCTCTGTCACAAGGTATAATTCTTCTTTTCATTTCTTTTTCTTTGTTATAATGATAGGAATTGTTGGCCTCTATTGCTTGACCAAAAACTGAAGATTCATGGTGGTGAGTTTTCGACGACGGTGGTAGAATGACAGTGGTGAATCTCGGTAACAATACAGCGAATAGACCTAAAATGTTGACTTTTTATTTGACTCACGGTTGTTTGTGATGGAAAAACCTAATAGTATAACGGCTAAAACATGAAGGACTTACTAATATGTTTTTAAAAATTGAAAGACCCAATAACATATTTGGAGAAACCTCAAGGATCTGAAATTAATTATTCATTTATAGAATAACTTAGCTATTTACTTGTCCAGAAAGTTTTAGATAATTATCCCAGTTTGAAATTGGTTAAGTGGTCCAAACACCCATTCTCCGAATTCATTATTTGAAGACACATGTAATCATGATAAGGGGTAATTATTTATAGATCCATGAGATTTGCATAATATACTCTAGAATCCTTCTATTTTGGAAATTGTATTAATAGGTCCTTCAAGTTTTAAAAATTGTACTATCAGGTCATTTCGTCTAGAAACGACGTTAGTCAATTGAAAAAGTCAAACGATTTGGATTAAATTTTTAAAAAATGACAAAATTACCCTTTGGTTTATTTGAATCGGACCATAATTAAACCCAATCTTTAAATCAAACTATTTCTTCTTTAAATCAACAAAAAAAAGAAAAAAAACAACCCTTTTCTTTATCTCTTCATTTTCATTTCCTTCCTTCATTGTCTTTCCATCTACCCTTTTTTTTTTCTTCTGTAAATTCCAGATCTTTACTCTTCTTTTCACTTTCTTTAATTTTCTTAAAGATGACTTCTTTCCAATCAGATCCAATTTCACTCATAATTAAAAAGAAGAAGAATAAGAGGAATTCTTTGTTTTTTTTTTAAAAAAAATTACATTTTCAATCTGTTGTCGTCTAAGCTCGTTGTTCTGCTTTAATAGCTAAACTAACATTATTCATTCCTCTGCTCTCTGTTTCTTGCTCATTTCTTCTTATTAGGTAAAAAATGACATCTTGGACAATGAAAAACAAAAGATAATTGGATCTAAATCACATAATTATTAATGGGTTTTTGATGAATTAGTGTTTCAGGTGTCGATTCAACTACTTTTACATTCTCAAATAAATGTGATTACACAGCATGGTCAGGCATTAACAACCCTCTCCTTCCCTCATCTCCTCTTTCAAGCAGCTATAAGGCTTTTGATTAATCGATTTCATCTTTACATTCAACTGATTTGCTAATATTTATGAGTTTAGTTCATAGATTCATCTCCTCCAAATGATTCCAGACGAGTCGACGAAGGAAAGAAGCAAGAAGCTTGTTGTTTGCCGCCTGCCACCCATCGCTCTTCTCTTACACTTCCATCTTTGAATATTCACCACCAATAGTTCTGTGCCATCTAGAAAACATGTCCATCTTCTTCAATCAATAGTTCTGTGCCATCTAGAAAACATGTCCATCTTCTTCAATCTTCTCTTCACCTTTCGTTACTATGGTTGAAGAAGACAAATAGTTTGCGATTATAATTGAAGTTTTTGGCTTTTGTGATTTTGTAATTTTTTTTTTCTTTTGTATAAGTTTTTTATGTTTTTTTTATTATTTGTGAATGATTATATTTTTAATAGTTTTTTGCAAAGATTGAATTTATGAGGTGTAATTATTATGAATGAATTTAGTTTTTTTTAAGAAAAGAATGATGATGTTGTTAATGGTGCTTGATATTTGAGTTTGATTTTCATTTTGGTGTTTTATATTAGATGGAGTTTGTTTTTCTTCCATTAGAAATGTATTGAAATTGTTGTTTATGTTAGTCTTGTTGATGACTATAAAGCACAGGATTTAAGGAGAAATGATTTTTTTTTTGATTTAAAGAAGAAAGAGTTTGATTTAAGAATTGAATTTAATTAGTATTATCTAATTCAAATAAATCAAAAGATAAAGTTTATCTTTTTTTTTTTAATTTAATTCAAATTATTTTGTTTTTTCAATTAACTAAAACCGTCTTTGGACGAAAAATTTAAAATAAATAAAAGATCCATAGAATTATAAATAATTAATGTTAAGGATAATGCAATAGGAACATTTTCCCAGGTTGGCACCACATCAGATCCATATCCACAGTAATGCGGTCGAAATGCTCATCATCCAATTAGCGTTTTCCACGTCATTAAATCTCCCTAAACTACCCCTCACCTATATAGCGAATGACCACAAAACCATCCAATAAGCCTGCGTTTTTTTAACGTTAATATCTGCTCAAATCACTTTCTTAATTTTCACTCAGACTGGCAAAAAGCCATGGCGTCTATGGCATCTGTACTCCGTCGAAAACTCACCCACAAACCGTTCTTAGTTCAGTTAAGACTCTTCTCCGTGGAATCGACTTCTCATGGCAACAAAACGACGCAGAATTTGGAGAAAATCTTGGTGGCCAACAGAGGTGAAATTGCTTGCCGAATCATGAGGACTGCGAAGCGACTAGGGATCCAAACTGTGGCCATTTATAGCGACGCCGATAGAGATGCTCTTCATGTCAAATCAGCTGATGAAGCGGTTCATATTGGTCCGCCTCCGGCTCGGTTGAGTTATTTGAACGGATCGTCCATTGTTGACGCTGCAATTCGTACCGGTGCTCAAGTGAGTTGAGCAATATTCTGTTTAGATATATAGGAATTAAGACACTGAAGAATTTTTTTCATAACTTTCCGACAATGAACAAAATTTCCTGTTCTTTTCTTTCCTAAAGCAAAATGACGTTCTTATTGATTGATTTGGGTCAGTGTTTATTTGAATTACTCCATTGCTATACTTTGCTGCGAGTTAAGACGATGTTTATGATATGATATTGCTTTATTTTTTCACAATCAAGAAATATCATTTTGGTCTCTTCTTTTGAATTTTAGGCTATACACCCTGGTTATGGTTTCTTATCGGAAAGTGCGGACTTTGCTAAACTTTGTGAAGATAAGGGTCTCGCATTTATTGGCCCTCCAGCTTCAGCTATTCGGGATATGGGTGATAAAAGGTACTTTTCGTGTTACGTGAGATCCTTTTGCTGTTCTGATATGTATGGATGTGGATTCGGACCTTGAAATTGTGCATTGCTTATAATCTATTTATTGATGCTTGTTTTGTATCTGTTAGTGCTTCCAAGAGGATAATGGGTGCTGCAGGGGTGCCACTTGTGCCTGGATATCATGGCAGTGAGCAAGATATTGAGCTCATGAAATCAGAAGCAGATAAAATTGGGTACCCCATATTGATAAAACCAACCCATGGTGGTGGAGGAAAGGTTTGCTATTTTCTTGCAACCTTTGTTTGTTTTTACCATACAATCAGGAAGTGATGTTGTCTTTGATATTTTATTTTGCATTTTCCATGAGAAATCAATAGTCCCGGTGCATGTTAATCACTTCATCTTATGAGTGGATTATGCATCTGCAGTCAAACTCATGTTGGAGTTTTACTAAAAAAAAGAACCATATTGTGACAGTAAAACTTGTCAAAAAATGTAAATGCCATGTGAAAGAAGTTTTCCTAACTAAGTTGGATATTTACTTCTTTTCAGATGATTTTCTTACACTCTGCAGATATTATAGGGTATGAGAATTGTGCAAAGTCCAAATGAATTTGTTGATTCTTTCCTGGGAGCTCAACGTGAGGCTGCTGCTTCTTTTGGTATAAATACTATTTTGCTAGAGAAATACATCACGCAGCCAAGACATATAGAAGTACAGGTATTTTGTTTTTTCTTTATTTTGTCTGTGTTGCTTTCCATTAATTATTAATAAATTATGTTTTTATATATTTAAAGGATCATCTCATGGTCTCTCTTCAATTTTCTTGAAAGTTTATGGATTTACTTCAGCCCTTCCTTTGGTGCGTGCGTTTTGTTATATTGATTCTCTGTTTGGTGTGTATGTTAATCTTAGTTTATATACTTGACTTTTATAGATATTTGGAGATAAACATGGAAATGTACTGCATTTATATGAAAGAGATTGCAGTGTACAGAGAAGACATCAGAAAATAATTGAAGAGGCCCCAGCTGTAATGTCTTAGTCCATAGTTTCACTTCAGGTTTATTAACTGTATATTTACGTAAGTTGTAACTGGAACTCCCATTGATGCAGCCAAATGTTATGAATGACTTCCGCTCCCACTTGGGTCAGGCTGCTGTATCTGCAGCCAAGGTAATGCTATCTCTTCAGTTTGCTTGATAAAAACTATATACATGGAAGTTATTTCCAGCTACAGACTACAGTATATGCCTAAAGCTTGTCTATACCCTTTCAAGAAAAAAAAAAATATATTGAACTTAAAATTGACATGGTTTGATCATCTGATCCCATTAGTAATTTGCATGACATGTATTTAGAAGACCAAACTTGAGTAATGGAGTAGTCGTTTTCTTTTGCATTTTACTTGTATGAATGGTTACTTTCATACATGGAACTGCCTTGATGACAGGTTAGGCTTGACTAAACTTTCAGACACTAATCTGTATTTGTATTCATTATTCAAGTACTCTTTATTAGTGTAACATAATTTACAAAAAATGGTAACATTTTACAATCTAACTGGCCTTATGATGCAAGTAAATGCACAAAGTTTTGCTCCTTTTAATGATTCAAGTAACTTCCCTATAATGATCCATGAAACGGTTTTGATTCGCAATTATTGTTTATATTGCATAATAATTAAGTTAATTCAGCACTTTTGAAAGGGTATTCATCTTTGCAAAGCTTGGGCATTCCAAATGGGATCTGAGCTTTATAGGCGGTTTGGTTGTTCACTTTAGATTTTGGTGATGAATCATAATGTTAAAATGGAATTGGTTGTTAGATTTCTGTCATTTTTTCTTATTTAGCGCTTCAAGTCTTAGAACTTAGTCAACTCTATTCATGGACTTCACTAATTTCTAAATTAAAAGGCAGTTGGTTATCACAATGCTGGAACTGTGGAGTTCATTGTTGACAAAGTTTCCGGCCAGTTTTATTTTATGGAGATGAACACGCGCCTTCAGGTGCTTAGCTCTCTATTTATCTTGTTATCCTGAATTCCATAAGTTCAACAAATTCTTTACGAGACACATTTTCCATCCTTTGCTAGGTTGAGCATCCTGTGACAGAGATGATTGTTGGCCAAGATCTTGTAGAATGGCAAATCCGTGTTGCAAATGGAGAACCTCTTCCTCTTAGTCAGTCGCACGTGCCATTGATGGGTAAGCTGGCGCCTTAAATATAAAATTTGAAATGAATCTCATTTCAGTTATAGCATATATACCACATGTATATTTAGTTCCCACTGGGTGGGCTGGTATACTTCATCGTCCCCATCCAATGGAAGGACAAGTGCTACCCTAGTTCCAAGATGTCAAATACGACCAAGTTCTATAGGATTTATAAGTTTTGATCTGTGCAGGTTGGCGGTAAGCGTGCTGTCAGTTTGGTACAAACTGAGTAAACCTTGCAAATCAATGCTGCAAAATGTTTGTTTTGTAAAGTAAAAACCAACCTGATTTCTTAAAGACCAATCTGAACCAAACCACCTAACTCTTGTTAATTACAATTTATTTCCGTGTAAGCTTCGGTATCTGTACTGTATTTTTATCTTACAGAATCTTTATATCTTGTGTATTTCTTTTGACAGGCCATGCATTTGAAACACGAATATATGCTGAAAACGTCCCTAAAGGATTTCTTCCTGCAACTGGAGTCCTCCATCATTATCATCCTGCTGCTCTCTCACCAACAGGTGCGCAATTGCTATGCAAAAACCCTAGTTATACACGAAATTGTTTAGCATCTCGGCTTGGCTTGGCTCGTTTACAGCTCTAATTTGACCCTATAAGTTTACAGAGTGGCCACAAACTCAGTTGGTCAGCTTGAGTGAAGATGAGAATGAAAGAAAATTGAGTGAGCAAAATAAATAAATAAAGACGATTTGCAGAAAGAAAAACTGAGAGAGAGAGAGAGAGGTGTATTTGATTCCATAGAAAATGGATCTCTTTTGATCAAAAAAATGGCTATAACTTCTATAACAAGCCTGTGCATTTTTAGTACACCATTGGAAATTTGATGCCCAAAACAAATTTCATCAATGACCGATTTGCTTGCAAGGATTACTCCTTCCATTTATAAATCATGCGAATATATACTTTTGAAAGAAATCTGAAAATTATCATTGGTTTATTTTTTTTTCCTTTTTGTGCATGTTGCATCAGTTATTGGATGTATAGGATAAAGATAGAATGGTAGATGGAAATGAAATGAACAGAGAGAAAAGAAAAATAAAAAAAGAGACTAATAGACTGTCTGGCATTGATGATGATGACAACCACATATGCTGGAGCTTTCATCAGCTCATGTATCTAATCAATTCCCGAGAATTCCCTCATAATATGAACTTTCTTCATCCATTCACCTTTGCCTAAGTTTCAATATGAGCTACATCCACTCATTCTTTCTCTTGACTATTTTTTATTTTCTCCTTTGCTTATCATGTTTGCATCTGTTCCTTCTTCATGATTAGGGCTCTCAAACAAATTAGGAGATAAATTTTTTCCTTTGTTAATGTTACTATCATGTGATTCTATGTAATATTTATTTAAATGATTCCTTTTCACTATGTGAATACCGCACCCTCACTATAGAGTTCTTTACCAAACCATGTTAGATGTTTTATGTTTTATTTGCAAACAAGTTGTAGTATGATGTTTTTGTGTTTCTATTACAAGTTCAAGAGTCAAAATTTTCATTAATACTATTTCATATCTGGAAAGATTGGCTGGCCAAGGTTTCCCTTGACTAAACTATTCTTCAATAACGTTTCCAATTAATTGATTGTCTAGCAAATTCCAGTTTGAAAAAACTTGCAAGATAAACCACATAATTTCAGTCATTATTACAAATTAAGGCTATAACACTTTCCGCGAATAGTTTCCTTTTTTGTCCTTGTTTCATGTCTTCTATGTTCTGGTTTATCTTAAATCTCGCATAATGAGCAGTTCGGGTTGAGACTGGTGTTGAAGAGGGGGACACTGTTAGCATGCACTATGATCCTATGATTGCAAAGCTCGTAGTCTGGGGAGAAAATCGTGCTGCAGCATTAATCAAACTGAAGGATTGCTTATCACAATTTCAGGCATGAATTAATTCTAATCATTTGACAATTGCAGTTTGCTTATTTTGATATTGGCTCTTCCTTTGAGATGGATCATCTGTTTACATTGCAACTGTTATGCATAAACTTGTGAAATAGTTCTGTGCATAAATCTCAATGGAGTTTGCTTGCTTGTATAGTATAAGCTTGTGACAGTTTGTTTTGAGAGGTAATTAAGGAGAGACTTTAAGAAGTCCATTACCCTGCCAATTATGAACCAAGGTGAGATCATAAGAGCAGAGAAGATTTGAAGATAGTGCTAATAGTGCTAACCCTCATCTTTTTATAATATCAACTCCTGATACTCAAACTTGCACCTTTTGCTCTGGTGGTGGTAAGCTAAAACCTTTACTGTAGCCATCAGTGGACTGGCCACTTGTTTGGAGTCTTGTTAGATGAAGAACATAATTTATAGATGGTGAAAACTAATGTATATGATGTTCATCTTTAGCCTCATATAATCCTGATACTCCCTTAAGTGTTAGATTTGACTTCTCTTAGGTGCAGTTTATTTTGATGCCCGAGGCAACATGTAGTTCATATAGATTTTAGAATTTAGACCCTGTGACTGAAAACATGTAATCAAATGAAGTTTTATCGGTTTGCAGGTAGCAGGAGTGCCAACTAATATCAATTTTCTCCAAAGACTTGCTAACCACAAGTCATTTGAAGAAGGCGATGTGGAAACCCACTTTATTGAGAACCATAAACATGATCTTTTTATTGATCCTAATGATTCATTATTAGCTGAGGAGTCATATAAGAGTGCCAGATTCAGTGCAGCTCTGGTGGCTGCATGTCTTTGTGAAAAGGAACATTCTGCTTTGAAGAAAAGTTCTGGTAGGTTGCTGGCTCATTTTTGTTTTGCATCATGTTCCTTTTATTCTTCATGTTTCAATCCTTGTAATGTGAACAGGGAACAGCAGCTTACACCCGGTATGGTATTCGCACCCCCCTTTCAGAGTGCATCACCTTGCTAGGCGTGCTATGGTATTTGAGTGGGACAATGAATACAATAGCAGTGGCTCAAAGCTTTTGACTGTTCCCATCGTTTACCAGTCAGATGGGAACTATTTGATCGAGGTGTTTATCTTCTTATAATAAATGCAAGCACAAAGTTGAATGAGCTTACATAAACTGACTACAATTTGCCTCTATATGTGCACAGATAGGAGAAAGCAATCCTGGTTTAGAAATCAAAGCAACTTATCTGCATGATAACAATTTTCGGGTTGAAGCTAATGATATAAGCATGAATGTTAGTTTGGCTGCTTACTCGAAGGTAACTTATCTTTATGTATATAGTTTATTTTCTTTCTAGTTCTTGTTTGGAATTTTTGGGTAATGGCTATTCTTGCTTCGGAACAATCTTTCTGTTGTTTCTGACCTGTCATTCTGTGAGAGATGGAGCTTCTTTCTTTGACTTCTGAAATAGTTTTTTTTTTTTTTTTTTTTAGCCAAAACCATCAAATATTTTAGAATGGAACTAAGGTTATATTAGATGGCATTTTGTGGCTAGCACCTATTTCTGTTGATCGCATATTGTTGCTATCACATGGTAACAAGGTCTTCTCGATTTGCCAAATTCTGTTTGAGCCTATGGTGCTACTCTGTAACAAGGTTTTTCTTGACAGTTTAGTTCTTCAAAGTTCAAAGCATTGCTGTTGCTGACTTGCTGGTTTGATATTTTATTGTCATATCATTGTTGTTGCGACTAACTATGCTACTTAGAACAAATTTTTGCTGACAAACGGTTGGGAATTAGCTAAACTTTTTGGTGATGACTGATGAAGTATTGCTTAATCAACACAACAGCACTTTTGCATGCATGCATGCATTTCTCTCTCTCTCATTCTACACATGCACGCGCACATATTTAGTATGTGATTGTATGAGTGCATAAGCGCATGTCTTTGGCATTGACAAAAGTCTTCTGCTTTGGGATGCCAGGATGGGACAAAGCACATTCATATATGGCATGGTGCTCACCATCATCATTTCAGAGAAAAACTGGGACTTGATTTATCTGATGATGATCAAACCCAACATACAACCAGGTTTGAGACTGCATCTCACCCTCCAGGATCTGTGGTGGCTCCAATGGCTGGTTTGGTGGTCAAGGTTGTTGTGAAGAATGGCTCAAAGGTGGAGGAAGGGCAACCTGTATTAGTGTTGGAAGCAATGAAGATGGAGGTTTGTTGTAATTGCCAGTAAATTTGGGTCAATTTTATATTACTTGAATTTTTTTCTGAAAAAAAATTATTTTTCTTTCATTGATTAGCATGTCGTAAAGGCACCATTTCCTGGCTATGTTCGTGGGCTTCATGTCACAGCTGGTCAGCAGGTTTCAGATGGCAGTCTCCTTTTCAGCATTAAGGTTAGTCAATGTTGTTTGCATGCAATAGAAGTTCAGATTTACACTTAGTACTGCACTTCAAATTGAAATTGACATTAACTTCTTTGGCTGCTGAATGTACAGAGATTGTCTACTCATTTTAGAATTTAGATGATAATTTGTTCTCTCGATAGTAAGTGGTTTTGTTTGTCATTTTTGTCCAGCTCCATTCATGGTTAATTATTCAAATAATGAAAAGCACATGCATAATGGCTAATATCACTTTATGCTACTCAAGTGTTTCCTGAGTTTAGTTAATGTTGAATGGCTATATTGCATTCCCTCTGAAAATTAGAAATAGAGAAAAATATTAGTGTAGCACATTCATATAATAATCCCATTGCAAAAGTCAATTTGGAGTATCCTATTTGAGTTCTGTCCTTCCCAAATAAAGTTTTGTGAAGGTTGGTTGTATGAGGAAAAAGCCAGCCAGAAATTAAAATTCATAATTTCCTTAGACAATTTGTTTGATGCTTAATCATTGTTGATAAAACTAGCATAGAATTTTTCCAATTGTCTTGTCTTAGATTTGAGTTTGTTTTTTCTGTTGAAATTACCAATATCATGCATGAATACCTTGGTTTTGGCATCAAGCATTGTTGGACTTTACGTTGTCTTGTAATATTTGCTCATTACTGGGACATGAAAATCAACAGGACTTCCTATCTTTGAACTTTATCAAAATCACGTATCATGGAAGGTTATCTAATCTACCATACTCCTCTATTCACTTGCTATGAATTTAAGAGCATAAAAAATATTCCCGAGTTTGTCTGATTAAATTGCTTTTAATCTAATTTATTGGTCATTATATGCATTATATAACCTTTGTTGAAGCATAGTATTTCCTTGGACAGGGTGAATAATATTTCTCTGAAGTTCTGATTCGATGACTGATTAAGCAACAGGGAGTTGCTTAAACATATTCACAGCATCACCATATTATAAGTTTATGGTGAGAAAAATTGTTGTTCATTTACCTGTACAATAAATGTAAAAGCAGAAACTCCTGTAAACTAATATTTCTTCTGGTAATAATAATGCATGCCTATTTCTTGAATTGCTTCTTCTTTGCAAGTTGACATTTGCTTTCTTATTTCTCGCTCACACCACACCCATATGCACATGCATTTATTTTAAGAGGGCAAAGGGATTTAAGGAAAGCAGCACCAACCTTCGTGGACCGGAACTGTTCTGACCAGCAACTATTCATTTTATGGTATCTTCTTTATCGAAGTTAGGCACCAATCCTTGCCTGGCAACTATTGTAAATTTTCCTCTCTAGTCAAAACTATGATAAGATTAGAAATTAATAATAAATGTGAACCAGCAAAGATGAGGCATGTCAATAGAGTCGATGGACTCATCAATTATTGGGGATGATTATTTTTGGCAATTGGTGTGGACATGGAAGAACAGTGCATATGGGTCACGGACTTATTGGAAAAATATTCTTAACAAGGGTCGAACAAGGCAATTTTCTTCCCTTGTAATTGGAAAAAAAACAAAAGTAGATTGATTTTGTAAGATTAATTTGAAGTGTTGATTCGTGATTGTTTTCTGTAATTTTGGTGCATCGCACTTGATTGATTGATGTGAGCCACAGGTGTAAGAATTTCAGGTATATATTCAGCCATTTTTGGAGTTAAAATGGGTCACTTATTCTACAGGAAGGTAGTATAATAATCAATGGATGCCAAAGAAATATGGATGTGACAGGAAATAAAAATGACCCATTTATTCCTACACTTGTCTTGCCTAATTGGCCGAAGGTACAATCTTTTATTATGACTTTTCTATCCCTGTGATAAGATTCTGATAATGATATGTGATGTCACATATAGAAGCCTAGACTGCACTAATTTATAATAGGTCCAGCGTCAATGGAGGCCTCAATTTCACAAAAATTACTCTTTGTAGGAAGTATATTCCCTCTTCCTAGTTGCTAATTGTAAGGTCGTCTCTCTTCTTTGATTCTGATTCTAATCCTACGGTGGAAGAAACTAAGCATTGAGTGGCAATGGGGATATGCTTTGGATGCTTAGGAACTTAGTAAGCATCAAAGAAGCTGCCATTCCACCCAACAAGAAGGATACCGAAATTAGGAATCACCTCCATACGACGGCCGTTTTTGGATTTAGATTTAGGTTCAAATTTAGACGACAATTCAATATCAAATGTTTAGAATTTTTTAGTTTTACATATACGGTACAAATTGAAAATCTTTATTTAATTATTTTCAATTTAATGTTTATGACTTTAGTTAATTTTTGTTCTTTTCTTTTCTATCGAAACCAAAGCTGGCCTTTATATTACTGTAAAAGTTTACTATGATGTTAACAAAGCATACATTTCAATTATTATCGACATTTATTATTATATTGTCAATTCACACGTGGTAGATATTTATTTTAGTCTGACCACTTTGCCCCTCGTTATTCAGCTTCATAGCTTACATATTGTAAAAAATTAAGGACAAAAAAGAAAAACTTTAAAAAACCGGTAAGTCGGTTAAAGTAATAGGTAAGAAACAGCGTTTAAAAGAGTTGAACTGTTTGCCTCGAAACAGTCGCGCAGCTATTTTAAGCCACAATCCGCGCCTTCTTTTTTCTTCTCCCAAAACTCTATCTTTCTTTTTTTTTTTCTCCTTTCTTCTGATTGGTTCTCCTTTTATACTATTCAATTCAATTTTCTCCTCCACAAAACCCTTTCTTCCTCATATTTTTCTTTACTAATGTTCTATTTCATTGTTCTTAATTTTTTAAGTTACTAATGTATTTGCTTTCTCTTTTCTGGGTTATCGTCAAGTTTTAGTTTTCCAGTTTAGGCAAATAGAGTTTGATTGGAAGTCCATGATTCTTCGTTTACAAAATTGAAAAGAAACTTTCTACTTTTTAGCTTCTTTTTGTACTTGAGTGTTTATGTTTGCTTTGGTTTACTGTTTCAATTTCAAACAAGCAAACTGATTACCACCAATTTTTGGATACCCATCTTTTAATTAATTCTTCACTTAGAATTGCTACAATTCTCGAAAAAGAAGAAGGGAGAAAAATGGAATCGAGCAATTGTAAAGATGTTGAAGGGGGTTTAAAAGCAGAAGAACCCAGTAACCATGAAGTAGATGCAAGCTCTAACACCCAAGAAAAGAACTTGAATTCACTGGTGAAAGATGTGGGTAATCTTAGCAACAGAGAGATGTATTTTAGAGCAGATAAAATAGATTTCAAGAGCTGGGATGTTCAATTAGAGAAGCACTTGAGTCGGGCTTGGTCAAGAGACAGGGAATTGCAAACAAGAAGACAAGAGTGGGAGATTGATCTGAGTAAATTGGATATAAGGCATGTTATTGCTCAGGGGACTTACGGGATCGTGTATAGAGGCAACTATGATGGCCAAGATGTTGCTGGTAATGCATTTTATTTCATTTTTCATATTTAATTTGGTATTGCTATAAACTAAAGTGAAGGAAACTACATTGGGAATTGGGATTTTGTCAATAAAAAGGAGATTAGAAAATATTTTAGCAGTTCGATCGAAATGCTGAAATTTTGATATAAGAGGTGACAGGTTAATTGATTATGAGTTGAGTTCATGATCTGATCAAAATTTTAGTAGGACAGAGTAAGATGTTTACAGGTAAGTTGTTCTAATTATGAGGCAAAACAACAAGAATTACAAATATTGTACATACTATTAATCCACTTAATAGTTTTATAAACCTTATTTGGTTAAATTTTCTGTCTTAGTTGATTGTGGTTTAAGGTTCCTGATCATAATAATAATAATAATAATAATAATTGATGTAATGTTTCCTAATAAAACTCACCTGCAGTATGATCTTATTCCATCAAAACATCAAATTATTAGGTCACATGCAAAAAATTTTCTCTTAGTCAAATCCTTATACTGCCTTTTGTGATTCTTAAACATTACAGTGAAGATATTGAATTGGGGGGAGGATGGCATCGCCACTGCTGCTGAAATTGCAGCTGTTCGTGCATCTTTTCGGCAAGAAGTTGCTGTTTGGCATAAGCTTGACCATGCAAATGTTACAAAGGTAAAGGATCATTCACTTTTCTACACTGTTGGATTCTGTCCATTTTAAGACTTACATTAAACTTCAAGTTATCTTCACAAATTATATTATAAACCTCCACGGTTTAGATTACAAGTCAAATTTTTACGGTTACAGTTTGTTGGAGCTTCAATGGGAACTTCTGATCTCAAAATGCCTCTGAAAAGCCCTGCAAACGGAAGTTATGATCCCCATCCTTCCAGCGCTTGCTGTGTTGTTCTCGAGTATCTTCCAGGTGGGACACTAAAGAAATTTTTAATCAGAAATAGGAGAAAGAAACTTGCATTTAAGGTTGTGGTTCAACTTGCTTTGGACCTTTCCAGAGGGTAAGTACAAACTTTCAGTGAAGGTAACCTTTGATTCAAGCTTAGCTAATAGATTTGGTTTTGTTTGATCCACTTTTGCAGTTTGAGCTACCTTCATTCTAAGAAGATTGTACATCGTGATGTTAAGACCGAAAATATGTTGTTAGATGCTCATAGAACTTTGAAAATTGCTGATTTTGGCGTTGCTCGAGTCGAGGCACAGAATCCTAGGGACATGACAGGGGAAACTGGTACTTTAGGATACATGGCCCCAGAGGTACTTAAATAAACTTACAGTAATTTTCTATTTCTTCTGGAAGTTGGCTACAAGACTAACATTTATAACTTGTGTAGGTTCTTGGTGGTAAGCCATACAACAGGAAATGTGATGTGTATAGCTTTGGCATATGCTTATGGGAAATTTATTGTTGTGATATGCCATATCCTAATCTCAGTTTCGCTGAAGTTTCATCTCAAGTCGTTCAACAGGTTTGCATGAAATACAATTTACTAATTAATTCTATTTTATTTTTATTCGAATACTATAACTTTACAAACTATATAATAAAATCCAAGTGAATGGAAAGGAAAAAACAAAGGATGGATTCCATTTTCACTTTAAAGAGACATGCGATTCCCGTAGTAGCGGCGAGCGAAATGGGAGCAGCCTGTCTTTTCATACATATTTTCATCTCTACAGTTTGAGGTTTAGTAAATGTCAATTTCACCAATTATTCTGACTTGTTGGACAGAATTTACGGCCCGAAATTCCAAGATGCTGCCCGCATCCGTTGGCAGGGATTATGAGAAAATGTTGGGATGTAAATCCAGACAAACGTCCTGAGATGGACGAGGTTGTGAAGCTACTGGAAGCTATAGATACAAGCAAAGGAGGTGGCATGATTCCTGAAGGCCAATCTACTGGCTGTTTCTGTTTCGGATCAGCTCGTGGTCCATAATTATGGTTGTTACTTCAAAATTAGAACTTTTTAATTTGTATTCTACAACTATAGTGTTGCTTCATCCATATCAGTCAGAATAGATCATTGTAGTATTTTACATATGATGTTTAAGAAAGTGAAAATTAGTATTTTTCTTTTTCTCCTTATTTTTATATGAGGTATTAATATTTTTGCACATACACTTACAAGCCAGAAAAATTCTGAGCAGTTCTTATAGTTTCACTTATGATTTTGGTGCAAAATTCCAAAATTTTGAAGGGTTCAGATACTGAATTGACAATTTTCTGTATTCAGAAACTCAAATCGCGAAAAATGACAAGTAATGGGACTAAAAGGAAAAGAGTATTAATTAATTGGGGTGAAAGTTAAATAAAAATATCCTAAAAGTGATAGTTTAAGGAGTCAATCTCTAAAATACTCGCTCTATATATACATGTGGAATTGCCAACGAACAATAGCGGCCGTCACTTCCGCTATTACTACGCGCCCAACAATTAAGTTACATTTTAAAATTAGAAATTCAATTCCCGTGTCTGGACAGCTCGCAGATGACGCATTCCGGCGCCGAGACTTCGTCTTTGATGTTGGATTTCCTCCGGCAGTCTGGCGGCGTCGCTGTCATTGACGGTGGTCTAGCGACGGAGCTCGAGCGTCATGGCGCTGACCTCAATGATCCCCTTTGGAGTGCCAAGTGTCTTCTTACTTCGCCTCACCTTATTCGTATGGTACTGCGTCTCTCTTTCTTTCTTTGCATCTGCGAGTTTTATATATAATAGCTGAATAGGTTGCTACTTTAGAGGTTTATTTATTTATTTTATTTGAAAATTGTTGAGAAAGTAGTGTGTTTTAGGATATGGATCTTGTTTTTAATTTGTTTTTCAGTGAATGAGTTGTGATTAACGATGATTGTAGAATACTAAATTTATTTGCAGAGAGAGAGAAGAGCATTTCTGATCTTGCGTGTAATGACTGACACTAAGCTTACTTCAAAATAGAGATGGGCAGTGATTTTTTTATAGTGATATGGATAGCCATGATATGCATCATTGTGGTCCTCTTTGCTGTCCATTGTCTTGTTTTGACCGTATGGGGGTGGGAGGGAGGGAGGATGTTAATGGAATGAAATTAAAAGATTTGTCTGTATTGAGATGTAAAAGACAAGACTTTTTTTGCAATAGTAATACATTAATGGACCTCATGTAAAACTTAGAATTGAGGTCGATTTTTCAGTTTGGTTTTCTTGAATCAGCTATGTCTTCTCTTGCTAATTGCAGTTTGGCATTGACTAGGTCAGTGTTATCCTTTTAAATCACTTAGGTCACTAACTAATGGTTGGCAGAGTGAGTGCAAAATATTCCATCCCCTTCACGTCCCTGTCATTTCTTTTTGTTTCTATTAATAGTTTTTCGATTCATGGTTCTCCATTACACCCTAAAAACTATGATGTTGGTTTTATTGATAAAATGTGTGGCAAGGCACACAAAGGTACCGAATGCGTAGGAAGTAAGAGGGACATAGCATATCCATGAAACCAATGAGCTTACCCTGAAGACAAATTATTGGGTTTATATGGGCATGTTCTTATTGTCCGGTTGTCCTCAGAAAATCTGCCAATGTTGGCAGCGTATAGCTTAGGCTAGGCTATTGTTGTTCTCTGCACTACGTAACATATTTATACTCCACATTCGGTGAAGTATAATTTTGTAAGATCAATATTGTGTAAATCTGTTCACATATTGAAAAGATATCTATTTAGTAAGTTGCAATCTAAGGATATAAACTACCTTCACACAAACTATTTGGAAAGTTGGTTTTAGTATATCATTTATGTTTAGCAGATAGGTCTTTGCTTTTAAGTGTAGATGAAAATATATTGTACTTAATGGATTTCTAGAAAAGTGTTGTCAAGTATTATTTAGCATGATTGACAGTTATTAATTGCTTTTTATTATTATTTATGTTTGTGTGAGGAGGATAGTTTATCCTCATGTGGTCTGTCATCGTTTACTTTAGAAAAAGAGAAAAAAAAAAAAAGACATTAGCTGATTTTCACAGCTGAGCAGGTGCACCTTGACTATCTGGAAGCTGGGGCTGATATTATCATCACTGCATCATATCAGGTACTAAAAATTAACAATTTCTTTATTTTTCTCTCAGAAACTGTCACTCAGTTGGTTTGAATTTGCACAGGCCACAATTCAAGGGTTTGAAGCTAAAGGTTTCTCCAGCCAGGAAGGTGAAGCAATGCTTAAGAAAAGTGTGGAAATTGCTTGTGAAGCAAGAGATATTTATTACGAGAGATGTCAGGCAAGTGCTCGTGATGGCAATAATGATAATAGGGTTCTGAAACAGCGGCCCATATTAGTTGCTGCTTCTGTTGGTAGCTATGGAGCTTATTTGGCTGACGGATCTGAGTACAGGTAAGTTTACTAGTTATAGAAAACATTAATGAGTTGCTTTTCTATTGATGTCACTTTAAGAGTCGCAACTGCTAGTTGTAGTGATGTGTTTTTATTTTTTAATTGTACAAGATTTGTGGTTGCTTTATCATCGGGTCTTTTCTCACTATGTAGATGACATACCATATGCAGTACGTTATATGTTTCCGTTTACCATGTCTATATTTATTGCACAACTGGTGCAGATTGTTCAAGTCTGGTTAAACATAGGCTGCTTAGAAATGACATTTTTAGTTATGCTGGTTATATCTCTATCATTTAATTACTTTTTCAGTGGGATTTATGGTGATGCCATTACTCTGGGAACCTTGAAAGATTTCCATCGCAGAAGGGTTCAGGTATTGGCAGAAGCAGGTGCTGACATCATAGCATTTGAAACAGTTCCAAATAAGGTTGAAGCTCAGGTACTAATTTGCATCTTTTGATATCTTACCTTTTTTTTCCATTAATTCTTTTGGAATTTTTAAAGGATCATTAGGCTTGTTTGGTAAAATGTAAAAACTATGGAGAAAGAAAGGGAAAAAGTAAATGGGAGGGATCAAGCTACTAAAACTAAATGAAGAGAAAGAGGCTCAAATTAAATTTCTGATTTGAATTTGATAGAACACATTTTTCCTTGGCCAATTAGAATAAGCTTGTATCAAGCATGACAGTAATATGAATGCACTTCATTTTTAAGATGATGACAGAATTGAGGCCCGTATTAGCATTTTAAGTAACATGGTTTTTGAGAGATAAAGTGGAGTTAAAACCCCTTGGCTTTTGGATTGATCTTGCACATAGAAGATTTGAAGGAAATTTTATGTTGAGGTGATTTTCCTTCCATTATTCCTCTGTTGGAGAAAATGAGTTTTCTGGGTAATAGGCCGTCAATTTCTACTCTCCATGTTTTCTCATTTTCACCCATTTGTGCTGTCATCTTCAAACCCTTACCCTCGTGAACACAAGGCCAAAGTTTAAGTTGTATCTTTGTTGCCTGGTATATCATCTAATGCATGGAATTCATTATTTAAGGAATTAATTGCTTCATAGATCTCAGGTGGATCATAGAAAATGGAGTTAGCAATATGGATTAAATGGTTACTTTGGTTAATAATTGATGCATTGTTCCATAATAAATTTACCTTATTAGTATTTCTGTTCTTTCAGGCTTATGCTGAACTCTTAGAGGAAGAAAACATTAAAATCCCTGCATGGTTCTCCTTTAATTCCAAGGATGGTATCAATGTGGTTAGTGGCGATTCTTTGCTTGAGTGTGCTTCTATTGCCGAATCATCCAGTAAAGTAGTTGCTGTGGGAATCAACTGCACGCCACCTAGGTTTATTCATGAACTGATATTATCTATCAAGAAGGTGCGGTTTCAACCATATATATGGTTCTCTTTTATCAATTGTCTAGCACTAACCTGTATACTTAAAAATTCTGTGAACATATATATTTACCACGAGTATTTGCCCAAAGTTTTGCTTGGATAAACTTGAACAGAGCAGCATTTGAAATCAATATGAGCCTGGATACAAGTTCCAAATGTAAAAAAATCAAGAAAATGTGAAATTCAAATACTCAAATAATTTCTCGATAACTAGCTTCCCAAATGGTTCCATAAATTATTTAGCAGTAATCGGAAGTTCAAATTCTATTGAACTTTGATTTGATTCTTTTAGTTATTCCTCAAGTGCAATCTCCAGAATGATTGTTTTAAAACATCATTCAAGATGCAGATTCCACATTACCTAGGCATAACCTTGGCAATAGCTCCATAAGTCCCTAGGCACCCTCCCCTTGCCAGTTTTCAAAGGTGAACTCTACCTAGATGGCCAATCTTCAGGTGGTTTGTATTGATATGCTAGATTTGATGATTTTGGTTTTTTCAATTGTAGCAAAGAACAGTAAATATAATGTGATGGACAGTGACACCGACTGAATACTATACGTCTGATTTACGTATTCTGCAAGAACAATTATTCCAGGTTTCTAAACCAAGGCGCAGTTCTTGTGAAACTAAATGTTTTGAATAATCTCTTCAGGTGACGTCTAAACCAATACTGATATATCCAAACAGTGGGGAGAGATATGATGGTGAAAGAAAGGAGTGGGTGGTAAGTTTATTTTTTTTGTTTGCCTATGAAATACATTAGAAAACAGTGTGTTCTTTGAATGAGCAAATCGAAGTTGGTAGTTTTAAGTAAAATAAACTAACAGTTAGATGTTTATATTGTAGCAAAATACAGGGGTGTCAGATGAAGATTTTGTCTCATATGTAAATAAATGGCGTGAGATTGGAGCTTCCCTCATTGGAGGTTGTTGTAGAACAACTCCTAATACTATCCGAGCTATATACCAGATTCTCCATAGTAGATCTTCTCTGTGTTAACAAATCTGATGAGGCTATCGAAGATGCGGTTTATATGGCCTGGATACTTCTGTCAGTGGCAACGAAGATAGGAGGTCTGCGACATGCTTTAGGATGAAGTTTTGCACAAGTCGGGGATCATGTCTAATGTCATGGTATACAGGATCATGTTCATGTATGCTGGCTGTATTGAGTGGTGTTGATTAGCAATGTTCACAATCTTGTTTGTTAAAATACCGTTGTTTAAATAAAAACAGATTACATTCTGATTATCAGTACTAATATTTTTGGCAAGGGTAGTTTGGGAGAAGAAAATCAATAATGCCAAGTAACACATACGATGAGAACACTCTTGATTTTCTAATAACAGGATCAGGGAGCTTCACAACAATCACATAATTTTTACAACAGCTAGTAATTATGTGTCAAAGCCAGAGTAAATACCATTTTCTCTTGACAACCTCTTCTCTTCTTCGACAAAATTCTTCCCTCGACTAGCCTGACCAAGATCCCGTTTCCTTTTCTCCTTCTGGGAGAATGATAGATTCTTCTTCTCCTTCTCTCTTTCTCTCTCTTTGGAAGTGACCACATTTGTTAATTGCTCACCAACTAATATTGCAGCCCTGGTTTTCTGGCGTTGTTCATACGATTCTTCAACCTCCTCCGGTTGACGAGGACGTTCTTTGCCAGAAGACCAAGACCAGGCTGGTTGTGTATCTGGCTCCCTCGGGCGCATGCTCAGTACGGACCGCCCACCTTTGTACCCATGTTGCTTCAGTGCTTCAAAATCCACAGCTCCACCCTTCCGCTTCCCTAACTTGCCTATAAAAGCAAACATTTGTATCAGTATTACCAAAAGAATCAGGGAAATTTGTAAGCTGAACATCGCAGAAATGTTAGTACTACTGTTTATAAAAATATTCGATTAGCAACAAATTTTTTTCCCCAAAATTCTATTCCTTTATGTAAATTTGCCATTTTAAAATACCTTGAGATTTCTTCTCCAAGGATTGTTGGCCTTCTACATGTTTCGCCGCATCCCTTCCTTTCGTCTCATCGACATCACTGTCTGAATGCGATGATGAAGATTCATCAGAAGATGCTGAATCCTCTTCGTTATCGCTCCACGGCATTGACCTCTTCATTATTGACCTAACAAAGGACTGAAACCATTTTGATTTTTTGAAAAAAAGAATTAATAAGAAAAAGAAATCGAGAAACCGAAAATTCTCAAAGAAAAAGAATTCTTTGTTACCAGGATAAAAAAGCTCAGTTGAGAGGAGGGAATGGGGGTTAGGGTTTCTGCTTAGCAGTGGGTGACTCGAGTATTGTGTCTGAGAATGTTGTTGTTTTGTTTTACATGTAAACGTTGTCGTTGTAGGTGATTTTCTTTTACAGGATTAACACGATTGGACCTCCAAATAGGAACAAATCGAGTAGAGCCGAACAATTCAATATTTGGTTCAGTTCCTTTAGGTTTTAGTGTGGTCCAGGTTCAAGTTCGAGTTTCATTCAACATTAATTCAGAATTCGTTAAATTTGCGAACGTGTATATTAGCTCCATTCAAAATAAGTTTAAGATTTCAAATTTATTTTTTCAGCTATTTATGCAACTTTTATTTTTTTTAAACGGAAGTAAATAATCATTTTAACTAAAAACAGTAATAATATCAATAAAGTTGAGCATTTGAATTCACAAATACTCTGATTATCTAACTCTATATTATTACATATATAATATAATTAGGAGGGGTAATATGTCACGAACAATCAGACACAAAATCAGCTATTCTTTCTAAATTATAAGCACATTAATTTTAGACTAAGTGAATGAAAATCATTAAACAATTGCCTACATTCAAAAACTGTACTACCAAAATAAGAACAATCAACTTTACTCCTTTTAAGTGCATACCTCTCTTGCGCCCATACATAGTCTCTGCTATCAAAGAATTATACTTTTTTGTCATTGGCTTTTGATACACATCTCTTCATAATGCCACTACTATCTCCAATAATCCATTTCCAAACACATTTGCATCAATATTACATTTTCAAATTCCAACACTTGGCTTCTTCCAATGAATCACAAGCTGATAATGCACATTACGTCCCACCTTCACTTTAACAACCTGTGCTTGCTTCCATTCTAATACCCAATTTGAGCAGGAGCATTGAATTTATTTTCATTTCTATTCAACCATAAAAAGAAGCAGCTCAAAATACCTTCCTTAGAACCCGTCTTTCTCAAATCCTCAAGCCATGAATCAATATCAACAGCAAGCCTACGATGCCTAAACCGAACAGCCCCCATACTGCAGCAGCAAACTGACAGTTACAAAATAAATGAAATTGTGATTCAGAACGAGAATTACAAACCGACACACTGCATCAACTTCAATATCACGTCGAAAAAAAAATCAAAACCCATGAATTACAAAAAAGAAAAGGAACAATAACAGAACAATTTTTTCTTTCATCTTTAAAAGCATTTTTTTTTTTGGGTATAAATATAAAAGCAAAGAACGCATGAAAATGATAAACAAAAGAATGCAAAAATGAAACAACCAAATCCCAAGCACCGAACTGAACTTAGTTTGCATAGTTAGACTAAAAAAAGCTAAGATAAGATAACAGCAACAAAGTCACATTTTGTAGGAAATAGAAATAAAAATAAACAAATTAAGAGCATATATTTCGTTCACAAAACTCCATTTTCGATAGAAATAAGAATTAGCAAACTGAGTTCACATCAAGAACTAGAAGTTGTTCTTTTTTTGGTAGACTGAACTTCAATCGAGCCAAGGAGACGGCAGACATGCTACCTCGCAAGCAGAGAGAAAACAAAACCCTTCAATCTCACCGTCGGCGGTTGAAGCTTCTACACAAAAGCGGCAGAACGATGAAGGGAAAGGGAAAAAAAAAAGGAAGCCAAACGAGAGTAAAGGAGAGGAGGCTGACATTATTGGTGGTTGGAGGTGAAGCAGCGATGAGGAGGCTGGAGACAAGGCACGGTTGGAGGCATGAACTTCCTCTCAATACTAGCTTTTCGATGGTCTGACCGTGTTGATAGCAGAGCTCATAGATAGCAAGACGGTGGTTTGAAGTGTTGGGTTTTAGTGAGAATTCTAGCCGATACTTTAATTTGCCGTCAAAGCTATCTCCGAACTTTGCCGTCGAACCATCAGAAAACTGGTGTCGAGATGAAAGCCAATATTTGGTCAAAGGGTCTAACGAAATTCTCTATCTAAAATCCTATTTCAATTGTATTTTTTTTTTTAAAATTTGGAGTGATTGAATATTGAAAATAAAAATATATTATTAATCATCATATTAAAGCCTTTATTTGATTTGGTATATTTATTTGCTCTTTTTGACAAAATTTAATTTTTTTATAAAAAAGTATCTAATGATTATAAAATAGATGAATTAAAAATAATAAGAAAAAATTATAATTTTATCATTATATTTTTATTTAATTTACATTTTTTTCATATTTTTTGAAATAGATTCAGAAAATATATTATTTCATTCTTTTTCGCCAAAAACAATAACAAAAATTAACAAACTATATTTTATTTAAATTATTTCTTTGTTCTGATTATAACTATGACATTAATTTTCATTGAAATAATATCAATATGTTGAAAAAATTAAAAAATAATCGATTGATAAAATGATAATTTAGCATTTCTGATAAATATATGTTAGTTTTAATTAAAAGTAATGTTATATTTATAATCAAAGTGAAAAAAAAATTTTATATGAGATATGATTTGTCGATTTCCATCGTTGTTTCCTGTAAAAGAGAATAAATTAATATAACTTTTTAAAATATAACACAAAATAATCTATTTCAAAAAATACAAAAATAAAAATATAATTAAGTAAAAATATAGGTACAATCCTAAAATAGTGATTTTATGAAAAATAATAATAAAAAGCAAATGAATAATTTATCTAATTCGTAAAAGCATAGACTAAATTATAATTACTCCCAAAAAAATCTTGAAAGCATTTCCTTTGATTAACATTCAGGAGTTCAGGCCAGGCCCATAGGGCCATATCACAAATTAGCCCACGTTTCCAAACTTTTCCCGCCAAATGTTCCCCTCTTCTTCCTCAACGCTCAAACCTAAAACAAAACCAGGAAACTCTCCTAACAATACATCTCGAATTTCGATATTGAAATCACCATGGATAATCAATTCCAGAACATAAACGTTAAACTTTTGGCCTTCGATCTCCTTTCTCTCACTCAAACTCCATCTTTCTCCTCTTCAGACCCGATCTCTTTCTCCCGTTTAGGCAAATCATTCTCTCGCGTCGAAGTCCTCGGTATTGTCACCTCCCGCGAGCACAAACCAAACAAATACCTCAAATTCACGATCGACGATGGGACCGGCTGCGTTATCTGTATTCTCTGGCTTAACCAGCTTAGTTCCCCTTACTTTTCTCGCCGGAGCCCTTCTGATGTTCGATTAATTGCCGACATGGCCAGTCATTTTGCCTCAGAGATTAATATTGGGGTTGTGGCTTCTGCGCGTGGGAGAATCACGAGCTATAGAGGTGCGGTGCAGATTACTGTCTCCGATGTTGTGATCCAGAGAGATCCAAATGCGGAGATCTTCCACTGGTTGAATTGCGTTAGACTGGCGCGAAATTGCTACGATATCACCACCGCTCCATGTAAGTAGCACTTTTTTTTTTTTAAAAAAAAAAAAGGTTCTTTTCTGTTTTGATTGTTGGTTTAAGATGGTAATGTCAATAGGTAATGATGATAATAGATGGTTCAAACTACTTCTCTTTGTAAGTTGATTTTTTACTGAAAAATGTGGAGCCAACTTTGGAATTGGAGATAGACCTCATACTTTGGCTTTGATAATTAGCCTTGATTTCTCTGTTTGATGAAAGCCATTGATAGTGAAAGCAATTGTCAAAACATGTTACTTATTGTTGCGGAGGATTTGTCAATGGAACCTAACGATATGGAGTTATTCGTTGGATAATTAAGAACCTGAGAGCTACAAAAGAAAGTAATGACAAAAAGAGTAGATGATGGTGATTGGAAAATTAAAGTTGTGCCATGTGAGAGAGCCAAACCTATAGAGCGTCGCCTTCCATTGTTGGCCATTGAAAGATTTTTGCGTTTATAGCTAAGCATTTGAAAAGTACTGAACGATTATTACTTGGTACGTCAACTACAAACGTAAATGAATTATAGTTATTCTTTGTGGGGCATGTTCTGAATCCCTTATTTATTCAAGTTTTATGTTCTATAGTGGGTAGAAATGTTTTTACATTGGATCATACCTTCTTCAATCTTGACCAATCAGAAATCTTGAGCATGCTGGTGAACTTTGGATATTAATTATTTTGTTTTTAATCTCATATAATTGTGATCCATGAGAGCATAATGGCAAATGTTTTCATGTTACGGGGAGCTTGGAGTTCAAATTTGAGCGGTAAAAAGTTTTCTGCAGATTGCTTGCTTGACTCCATTTACAAGCTTGTTGCTTTCATTACTTTTTTAGTAAAGAACTTATTCTTAGACATTTTCACATTAGTAATTCTCTAGGTTGTTGTTGAAGGCTTTAATAAACTGAAAATTGTACAATGGCTCATTGAATTTGTCTAGTTTTATGGAAAACCCAATAAACATTGCTGTACTTTTTAACTGTGAGGTTGAGATGTTAAAAATCAATTACAACCCTCCAATTTTGCCTTTTTGCTATTTTTGGGTCTCCTGGTACTTTTGCTATAGGCGTTCTTCAAGTTATGGGTACTTTAAATAAGCATTCTACCAGTACTGAAAGGTCTGGGATTTTCTGTAGTCATATTACTATTATTCATGCTGCATGCTTGCATTGATAATCTACAGTTATTGTTGCCAGAGGAAGTAATTAGGTCTCTTTATGTTGGGTTTAAAGCTCATATGAACAAACTAAGATTGTATTTGCTTAAAATATGATACCTGGTGGTGGAGGTCTATCAAAACTCCAAATGCATGAACAATTGAATTAGAGCAAATAAGATCAACAATGTATATGTTTACAGTAGATGTAACTAATTCAAGAACAGGGCGACTTGTTCAAATGTTGTGAAAGAACTCTCAATATTAATTTCTATATGAAATATTATAGTGGTGAAAATTAGTGGAAAGAAGATAAACTATAAATGGATTATACATTAGACTTGATGATTTGATGGGCAACACACGGGATACGGAAACGAAAGGCGCAAGAAAGCCAATGACAGGATCTTTATCCAAGTCAATGGAAAGAAGGAAATTGAACTGAAAGTTGAAGGTGAAACCCATGTTCAAATTTTCTACCCCAAGTGAAAACCTTCACATCAAGATCTGGTGTTACAATACAAGTCGATGATGCCTTGTTTTGTCCTAAAAAGTGCTGGCGTCCATTGCTTACCTTTCTCTAGTTAAAAGGTATTTTATTTTTATGTAGTTGTATAGGGTATGATCCATATCTTACAAAACAACATAAATGGATGGAGGACCTATTCTGGATTGTAGGAATAGAAGCCTGAAGGAGAGTTGAACCAAAGAAACAATTTGGAAAGTATTAGTCGTACACTCGTACTAAGATAATGAATCAATCAAGCGGTCAAATCCTAAGGCTTGACATTAAATCCGTGTGGCCCTTCTAATGGCCCAATACTAAGCAACTTTTAAACAGAGAAGAGGTCCTTCCTAGGTTAGCATGCAATATATACTGGCCGAGACCTAATTATTGGCCATGTGGTTTCATTAAATGCAGTCCCCAAAAGTAGTTTAATTCGAATCAAATGCCATTCAACAACTCCATTTGACAATTGGCTTTGAGTTTCTTACCGCATTTTCAAATTTTATTTCGTCTTTTCTTTGTTCCTATTCTATGAATTATTATGAAATAAATAGCTTTGTTTTTATCTAAAACTAAAATTACCAGGAATTTTGTGGAAAACAATCCAAGCCCAAGAACAGATTTCAAAAGCTGAAAAGGAAAAAGAAACAGAAAGAAGATCGAATTCCGGTCATTTGGAGATACTTTGCCCAAAGTATAAATCAATGATCATCATACCTTTGACTGCCTCGTTTATCTCTCTTTCTATACACCACTCTGTATTTTCATATTCTTGTAATTAAGGGGCCTGAAATGAAATTTGGACTAAAGAAAAATGGAATTGAAGTAACAGATTGTTCCAATCCTAAGCTTATGGATACGATGCGGGGCCATAAATCCATTATTGTCAAGACAACCAAAACAACATAGACTTAATCGAGAAGTGGAAAAAAAAAAAAAAAAGTAATGGAGTTACAATAATAATCAAATACAAAATCTGACGGCTGCAGTAGTACAAACCACGTGTCAAAATGGTAGAAGAAAAGGTACAAGGCATAGAAAGAGGGAGATGAGAGAATCATAAATTCATGATATCTTTATTGAATCCAAGTATATGTGTTGTCCCCCTTAAGATACCATTGTAATGATAGATTTTCTTTTTTTTTTTTTTTAAAAAAAAAAAGAAGAATCAAAATAAAAAACAGTTCTAATTAAGAAAAAAAAAAAAGGCATTAAACTGGTAGGGATCCATCCCATCTTCAATTTAGCTCCTCAGCTTGATATACTGTATTGTAAGAGTGTTGAGTTGAGGTGTTGGTTTGGACTTGCAATGAAGTGAAGATATATAATGCAAATAATACAGACCTCTCTCTCCCCTGTCAATATTTAATGGTCCCATTCTCATAACAGTCACCTAGAGTGCTGTTATCTTCTCCTGTACTGATACATACACCAATTTATTTCTTTTTACCATTTTTAACTATCACTAATCTTCTATCCAATCATAATTATTCAGTGCTAAATGCCTATATAATTTAATAATTTAGACTTTATGCAAAACTCATAACAACGATAATGGCAGTTCATTTTTGTTAACGTTACAATTTTAGCTACACTCCAACCTCAGTAATAACTATTTCCCATTTATACGATATTATTTACTGCATATTTACACTAATCTTGATGGAAAAACCCTAATAGGCTCGTTTATTTTGGTTTCTTTGTTAATTTATCTGATTTTTTTGAGGGAATTCTTTATAGTATATAGGATATATGTACTAAAAACAATTTAATTCATTTTACAATCTTTTATATAATCATGACCAAATATTTGACCTCTGAAATGAAAAAGCATCGTAATTATTTGATTTTTTTTTTAGTCTAAATCGAAACAATATCCATATCGTTTCCTACTTACTTTAGTCGGTAAATTATCAAATTGTCAGTTTCTATAATATTTTTTGGGAGCTGTTTTTTGCTTTTGTTTTAATTAATTACTTTTTTTTTTCTTGAAATTATTCTTCTTCGAACATCTTTAATAGAGAAAGCAAACAAGAGATGTTGTTGGTAAATTAATAGACTAATACAATAGTACAAAAGAAAAGCACATTACCCACCAGCTAATCACACATTTTATGCTTAATTAGATACTTAACAATTGTCATTAACTGAAATAGAAGCTCCTTCTGTCTCCATAAACCATCATAATGGTTTGCCACGTTGGCTAAAATGGATGAATATTTGGCTGGACAACTATGACTTGTTCAAGTTTCGACAAACCTATTATTGTAACCAAATGGCTTCATCTGCTATAGTGGATTCTTCACTAAAGGATGGTGCTATTATTATTATTATTATTTTTTTTTTTTGCAAAGGCTTCTTACTAATGAATTTAATATATGCAATCTAGCAAAAACAATCTCAGCATATGTAAAAATGTTTTTTTAAAGGAAAAATAATAACTACTATTTTATTAAATATAAGTAATAAACAATAATCCGATGAAATGTGTAATCAATTCATTTAAACCCCTTTATAAGATTGTCACATCTTATATTATATACTTTAGAGTGATTATTCAGTCGGTTTCTCTCAATAAAAAAAATTAAATTAGATGATAAAAATTAAGTCAATATAATAAAGTCTATCTAGAATTCGATTAAATTAACACTAGTAGTTAGGGATTCTCCATTTAGAGAATAAAAAGTTAATTAGGGTTTTTATTCTTTTGGATTGATATGCGGTCGACTCTATTAATTTAATCCTAGAACACATAAACAAGTGTGTTGAGTTAATTGATTTTGTAATGACCTTGAAATGTGAAAATGAAACGCTAATTAAGGTTATAAGCTAAGAGAAGAGAGCCAAGACAGACACGGTCTCCCACATGAAGCATGTGTAGAAAGGAATAGGATTATTAGTCAATTAAGTAAAAATTAAGAGCTTAATTAATAGAAAGAAAATTAAGATTAAAGAGAGTTGCACAAATTCCAAGGAGATGTGTTAGCATGGGCTGCGGATGCATTGGGCCATAGGGGTTGGGGTTGGGGGGGGACCCTCTCGAAGAGCTTAACAAGATCCTATTTCCATGTAAACAAAATTTTTAAGTCTCAAAGCACAAAAATTAGTTGCTTTAATCAATGAATGAAAACAAGTTTATACTTTACAAGACATAGAAGAAGTAGTTGAAAAAAAAAAGGGCATTAATTTGGCAAAATTGCCTTGTTTCACTTGGACATTAGTCTAGATTGAGTCAAAAAAGAGCCCTCTAAATATTGTGTAGCAGACAGGCACATGGATGGACACATTTTACTTAAAAGCAACAATGAAGGTTTTAAGGAAATTTGATACATGAATTGAATTCCTTATTACATAGAAGAGGAAGACACTTACATTGGAGAAATTAATGTGCCAAAAATCTTCTTCTTCATACAAAAATTCCTTGTATTAAAGACCTATATGCCTATTCTATATTACTAGACTATACTTGTCTCAAGGCCCAAACACCCACATTGAAGGAACAGTTCTAGCCAGCCAACCAACCAACCATAATATTAAAATAATAACATTAAACTAAACACATTTAACTTTCTTTTGTCTATTTATTATTGAAGAAAGAAAGGGGTAAATTTGAAAATTCAACAATCTCATTTTTCGCAGTTATATCCTTTTTGTTTTTGCTTCTTCTCTTCTATTAAAATAAAATCTCTAACAAGAAGAAGAAAGAGGAAATGGAAGAAGAGAAATTGGAGATTTATTGGGTGTGAGTGGGTGAGCCTAAGCTACCCATTTGGCTCTTTTCTTCTCATTCTTCAGTTCTCTGAATTAGTTTAAAAAATTAAAAAGAAAAAGGCATTGGATTTGGAGCAAGAATTAGAGAGAGAGTTGTTGTGTGCGTGTGGGAGTTTTTGCACTTCTACTTCGCACTTTATTCTTTCTTCTTCAAATTCGATACTTTGCTCTGTGCCCAGAACGAGGTTTTTTAATTTTTGGTTGGCTTGTTGAGGCTTCTTCAGCATCAGCCCCCCCTTCTTCCTCTTTTTATGTTTCCTACATTGTCTTCTTCTTCTTCTTCTTCTACTCTCAGAAGAATCTCATAGTCTTACTTCTTACCTCCACGCATCAGTTCTTTCTCTATCTCTATTTGTCTGTTTCCTGTTTCAGTTACCTTACCTCTCTTTCTGTTTCTTCTTTTCCTCATTTTCTCTGAACATCTTCTTACAATTTAGCCTGGGTTTTTCCTTTCTGTTTTACAAATGCCGAGGAACCGTGACTTTCTTGTTGCTTCTATTGTTTTCTCTTCATTACCTTAGCAAAACAGAGTACTTCCCCATTTGTTTTCTTCCTCTCTGTCCATTCAATCATTGAGTTCTTTTCGATTTTTTTCTTCGTTTTTGCATAAAACAGGAGATTACGCTTTTTATTGGCTCTTTCCCTAAAACGTCGATTCCTGGATTCTTTCTATTCCTCATCATTCACATTCTATTCTCAGCAAAACCCAGAAAGTATCGAGCATTGATTTTTTTTCATCAGAAATTGAAGATTTTCACAATTGCTGTAAAGTTTTCCAAAAGGAAAAGGATTTATGAATTTGTGAAACAATGAGAGATGAGAACTCGAAGAAAAGCAAGGTTTTTGAGATACCCCTTCGAAGAAAATCATTTTTTTTAGAAGAATTTAATCTGAAGCACAGTTGTTCTAGTAATTGCTGACTTTGTTTCTGTTTTATCGGTGAAGCTTTCATGGCCCAAGACACTGGTCAAGAAGTGGTTCAATATCAAGAACAAAGCTGAGGAATTTCAAGCAGATGATGTTGTATATGGAGGTGACTATTGGTCTTTTGGCTCTTTTCTTCTTCTAGATTTGTGAATCTACGCTTATGTTGTGAAAAAAAAAAAATTTCTCTCCAACTTTGGAACTGAGTTGCTTTTGGATTCTTATGGAACCTGAATAGCTTGCATTATCATACATCTGCATCAATGTCTGTTTGGTACAACAAAGCTGTGTTTGGATTTTAATGGGGTTCTGCTACTCCTATTTGCAGCGAGAGATCTGTTAATTTGTTGTTTTCCGGCTTCTGAATTTCAATTATTTGATATTTCTTCTTGGCAGAAACTATATTTGTTTATTCTGGTGTTTGAATATTTTGGATAGATGCATTGACAGCGGAAAGAGCATAGCTTTAATCACTTTATTGTGTTTCTTTTTCAGGTGGTGATGAAGATTGGAGGAGCAACTTCTCTGAGATAGAGGCGTGCACCATCAAAAAAAGCAAAACAGGTTCAGTATCAGACGCCCCATGTATTGCTTTGGACCACACTTTCCTTTCCTTTACCCCCCTCAAAATCTTGACAAAAGAAACATTTTGAATTATTATGTGTTTTCTTGCTTTTCAAAACTTGCCCCTCTGATTTTTCTCAATTCTCTCACTTTAATCCACAGCTAGATCGAATAAGAGGAACTCTGATCGAATCCGACGAAATAAGATTGATCCTGATGCTTCACAACTTACTGATGTTCACAATTACAGGTGTGTTCATAATGTTCCACATTTTCTTTTTCTTTTTGAGAAGTTTATTTGTATTGTGCTTTAATTGCTATATGACTGTAGGATATTTGTAGCAACATGGAATGTGGCTGGAAAATCTCCTCCTAGTTACTTGAATCTTGAAGATTGGCTTCATACCTCTCCTCCTGCTGACATTTATGTTCTTGGGTATTTTCAATGGATCAAAATATTTTTCTGCGTTGCTTTTTTTTTTTTTAACCAAGTTATATTAAATACTAAGGCGAAACTCTCTGATCAAATTGACTATAGGTTTCAAGAAATTGTTCCTCTCAATGCTGGCAATGTCTTGGGCACAGAAGACAATGGCCCAGCCAGGAAATGGCTAGCTCTAATCAGGAAGACTCTAAATAGTCTTCCAGGTGCAAGTGGTGATTACTATACTCCTTCCCCCATTCCTGATCCAATTGTGGAGTTGGATGCAGATTTTGAGGGATCAACAAGGCCAAAGGCCTCTTCTTTCTTCCATCGCCGCTCATTCCAATCATTGAGCCGCAGCATGAGAATGGAAAATGACATGGCAATGCAGCAACCTAGACTTGATCGCCGTTTCAGTGTATGTGACAGGGTTATATTTGGACATAGGCCGAGCGATTACGACCCGAATTTCAAATGGGGTTCTTCTGATGAAGAGAATGGAATTGGGGATTCCCCCCCAGTTACCTCACAATATTCACCAATGGACTACGGTGGCTCCTTCTCAATGGAGGATAGAGATAGGCAAATGGGACAATCAAAGTACTGTTTGGTTGCAAGTAAGCAAATGGTTGGGATATTTCTCACAGTATGGGTAAAAAGTGATATCAGAGATGATGTCTGTAACCTGAAAGTATCTTGTGTGGGCAGAGGATTAATGGGTTATCTTGGAAACAAGGTACATTTTTGTTTAATGGAATTTTTCCTTGATTTAGAACTACACTGTGATGAAGTAAGGAAAAAGAAAGAAAGCAATCTTACATTCTTGAGTTTTACAGGGTTCAATTTCAATTAGCATGTCATTGCACAAAACAAGCTTTTGCTTCATCTGCAGTCATTTAACATCTGGACAGAAGGAGGGAGATGAGCTACGGAGAAACTCTGATGTCATGGAGATCCTTCGGAAGACAAGATTTCCCAGAGTTCATGGCTTGGGGGATGAGAATTCCCCTCAAACAATTTTGGAACACGAGTAAGACCTTGATCAATTTCAAGTTCTTCTTTTTTAATTTTTGAGACTAAATGAACTTGCAGTATTTAAAACTTCATGGCGGTGATGCAGTCGAATTATTTGGCTTGGGGACTTGAATTATCGAATAGCCTTATCGTACCGCACCGCAAAGGCACTTGTAGAGATGCGTAACTGGAGGGCATTGTTAGAAAATGATCAGGCATGTTTCCATAGTTTTTTATTCCAATATTTAAGCAATTTTTCTATATCTTGTCCAACTTGATTTGGAGCTTGTCTTAGCATGACTTGCTCATTCTCACTTCTATTGTGTCTCTTACCTCCAGCTTCGGATAGAACAAAGACAAGGGAGAGTGTTTGAGGGTTGGAGTGAAGGGAGGATATATTTCCCTCCTACATACAAGTATTCAAATAATTCAGATAGATATGCAGGGGATGATAGACACCCAAAGGAAAAGCGAAGAACTCCTGCATGGTAATTTCCTTTTTCCTTTATATTTCTATTTGAAAAAAGAATATTCTTGTATGATATCTGTGTGAAATGAAATTGGAATCCTACCCATTAATCTCTATGGGGACCTCTCTTCAACAAAGCAAATGATTAAATTAACATACACGCACGTAGGTGTGATCGTATACTATGGTATGGAAGAGGCCTCCAGCAATTGTCTTATGTACGCGGGGAATCAAGATTCTCAGATCACAGACCAGTTTATAGCATATTTTTGGCTGAGGTTGAATCTATAAATCGAGCGCGAATCAAGAAAGGCATGGGTTGTTCCAGTTCTAGAATTGAGGTGGAAGAGTTGCTGCCACAAGCACTCAGATACACTGAGCTCAACTTCTTTTAAAAGATGGATTCTGACTCGTGTATGTTTATTGTGCTCAAGACAAATTGAAAAATGATTTCCTACAGTGCAGCCAAGAGCCAAGGTAGCTTAGAACATGTATTGGATTCTTTGGTTATGATCATATACAAGGAAGGAATTTTATCTTACGGAACATATTCTTGCAATTTGAATGCAGGATTTTGTCTTGATACAAGTTCATTTCTATGGACAGAAATTTTGTCTTGAGTCAGTTATTCAAGCATGTGGTTTTTTCAATCCTCTTATTTGTTGCACCCTGAGAAATATGAAGTTGCTGGATCAATGCACATTTTTCTTTAACTTTGGAAGAAATCAAATGTCGCGCTATCGCTCTTGAGGTATGTACATCCGCAACCTTTTCACTACCCAAAAAAGTGCTGAGATATATAAATCCAATGAAAAAGAAAAAGATTCTGAAAAATTGTTGTAAATAATGGCTTTCCAATTAAAGTTTTAAGTTAAAGAGAAGAGAGGAGTTATTTCTTGCATGTTGTAATAAGTACATAATGTTTGGTCCCCTGTTTGGCAGTTGGTATGAGAGTCTCCTTCAGTGGTGATAGAGACATTCTGTTGCCTACAATCCAATAAAGGTTGGTCCTCCACTTCCTCATTTTGCTTCAGCTTTTATTTTCTAATCTGTTATTTATTTTAATTTCTGTCCACACCTTTTTTTTTCCTCAGCTTACTAATGCTGACTGCAAAAGTTCAAACTGCTAATTCACTAACCATTTTTCACCTCCCTCCATACAACTGCACAATAAGGTATGAGGCATTTTATGATAAAGTTTCCCCCTTCATTAAATTTATAGCATTTTGTTTACTTGTGAATGAAATTGCTTATATATATATATATATATGGGAATTTGACAGGATAAATTGAGCCGAATTAAGGAGCTGTTTAAAGGTTTAACTTATTTATAAGTCCATTTGCAAAGGGAAAATGAAGAGGGGAAATCATTGGTGGCAATTTTCTTTTTGTATTTGTTGTTGGAAAGAAAAAGAAAAAGAAATGGAGATAGTGATGGCTATTCCTATTCATCATCAAAAAGAGTTGAAGTTGTGATGATGAATCAAACTTCTCTTTTTCTGAACATGCAAATCATTTTACTGAAAAAAAAAGGAGTAAGTTTGATCATTTCTTCTCAATGCAAGTTGAAAATTTTAAACACAACATAAACAGAAAAAAGCTTATATAGGCATGTCAGGTGTTTATGCTATGCAGGGATGTGCTTCAAATATTTTTATTTTTGTGGACAATCTTGCCCTTATGCAATGCCTTGGTTTTTTTAATTATTAACCATAAGTTAGTAGTCAAAACTGGATATAATTAATACTTAACTACTAAATAAGTTAAAGTTGGGAGCCACCTGCATTTGTACAATTAAGTACAACTTATTTACAAATCCTGCCTTCTCTATTTGTCAGAAGAAGCAAGACATTTATTTATGACATCCTTCTCACTCTAATTAAGTATTCAGAATCACATTTACTTTTGCTCCATAGCAATTTGCAATTTACAGCACCCTCAAAATCTGATCGCCAAACAAGCAACTCCCCTCAAATCAATTTATCTCTTACCACGCAATGCTCCTTTAGACTAAACTACATTGTAATGGGACATTCTACATGGTACTAATATTTATGTTAAATGGATGGGATTTCAAGAAAATTTATAAAATTAAAATTTTAATTTAGTATGTCTTAAGAAGCATTTTTTGCTGGTAAACAGTAACATTTTAAATGATTAAAGGGTTGGATGAAAATTTGTAACAAGTGCATTGTACTGGCACTACATTTCTAAGGACCTAGATTCCCAGAGACTAGGTTTTGCTTCTGACCTCTGAAAATGGAAAACATAATTATTGGCGCATAAATATATATAGAATGTGGATGGACCTCAATAACTAAGACTCGATAAGATGAACATTATTAATGAACTAGACTATCCTTACCTAAATTTTGTTGGGAGGGGCTTCAATCTCTAATTTTTGTTTAAATATTTTAATTTTTTTTTACTTTTTCTTTTAGAATTTAGATAATCATGACATTATTCAGGTCATTCCACCTTCATATCATGCATGGATAAGGTCACTCATTTTATATTTCTTTGATTTTTAACCTAGGACTAACTTAACAAGTGTTAGAAATTACAAACTATCTAGTAATCAATGTAACTCATTTTATATTTAGTTATTGTTTGCTTTAATAAATATATTTATTTTTAGAAATTCAACTAGAAATGCTTCTTTTGACTTGGTAAATAAGGACTTTCTGAAATCTTAGATTGAACTTTATGCATTAATTGATTTTAGCATTGTTGATACTAATATTAAGACTGAGTTAATCGATGGGTTTCTTTCTTTACTCTTGAATTCTGTTATTTTTAATTGCTTAAATATCTTATTGAGGTGTTTAGTTTACTGAATTGTAAGTTATTATGAGGTTTATAATAAGTAGAAGCTGAAATATGAGTCAGTGTTGCCTCTGATTGTGCAAATTGACAATTGTGGTTTCTAGTAACTGTTCCACTGAAAAATTGTTACTTACAATTCATAATGGCAAAACTGGATGCATGATGTTAAGCATGTGTCTAGTGTCTGTCAAAAGAATGAGAAATATTATCAAAAAATATAGAATCAATTGAGGATGATTAATAAAAACATGCCCAAATTAGAGGAGAAGGAATGTTAAGCAATTCAAACTGCTAAAAACGGAAAATAAACTACCATCGGTTGACCGATTATAATAACAAGGGACAATCTTGTTAAGTATGAAAATAAAATCATATTAAATTCGCTTTGAAAATTTGATACTAACTATAATTTTATTTTAACATATTAGAAAAAATAGAATTGTAAAAGAAGAAGGTTAAAACTAAAAAAATAAGGAATGACGATTTTTTTTAGAGGACGTGTCATTGTCTCTTCTGTTTTCCGTGCCCACATGCCTTTCTTTATCAACTTTTTCATAACAGCTCCAATCAACTTTCCCCATGTGCTCAACATGCGCCTAATATGATTTAACACCTCCTTTTCGCAGGTGGTATTTTTATTACACGTGGCACAATGTAGTGGGTCTCGCACCAACAGCCTGACGTTGCACCTTCTTCTTGCTCCCGTGGGGTGGGGTGGGGCGTTGCATAGCCAAACCCAACCCATCAATTTAATTTTGCACTACTCACTTGTTGTGGTTCAGTAAAATATCGAGTTAAAAATGGGTAACATTGAACTGATTAATTTTTCAAAAAATTATAAATATCCACAATCCACCCCAGCTAATTATTTCTTTTTTGTTTAAGAGAACAAATTTTAAACATTAATTTTACTTAATAGCAAGTAAGTTAAAAATTAAGTAAACAATAAATGTAGAGACTAAAATTATATTTTTACCCTTAACGGCTATCAAATTATATGTAACTGTACATTTACACGCTCTAATATAACAAAATATAGTATAATTTTTTTATTTCTTTTACATAGATATTGCTCGTACACCCGTTTGAAAGAGGGAGGGACTTAAAACGACATGTTTACAGTTTGGCGTTTGGGAGAATCTCTTAAAGCCTGAATTCTGTCCAACAGAGACGACATGCAAAAGCTGCATGCAAATTCCCATTTGCTCTATGTTTCTCTTTTAAATCTTAATTAATTAATAATTACTTTACGTTCAAAATGACGGTGCAAATTTCCTCTTTAGCACCCAAGTTTAGTTAGTGTCAAATGCCTTTCCCCATCTTTCTTCTCAATACCCATTTTTCCAATTCTGTTTCATTTCAGTCCCATTTACTAATTACGATTTTAAGTCTGACATCTTTGATTTCTTTTTTTTCTTTTTTTTGAAGTTAAAATGATAATTCTCTTAATAGTTGCATTATTTTAGAATCTAATGCTAATATTTTATCTTAAAAATAAAACTGTTGTAATCCAAATTTTGTTAGCTATGTTTGAGAATCAACATTTATGCATGAAAAGTTACATCTAAATTTTGATAATAAAAACCAGGATTCAAATCCTTTTGTTGATTTTAGAAACGAAAGTTAAACTTCACAAAAAGGCGTGGAGCGAATTACTCATACTATATAATTACTACATTAAGGGAAAAAAGAAACTGCAAATAGTTCAGAATGGAAAAAGTTAAAATATATATATATTGTGATTTATGACAGCCCATATCTTGAGAAGATGGGGACATAATTTATGTGTGGTCACTTTAAAGCAATTTGATATTTTAAGAATGAATCTTACTTTGTGAGCTGAAGGTCTTACTTGCCTCATCAACAAGGAGAGAAGAAATTTCTAGTTTAAAAATGAATAGGCATTGTCCACTATTAACACATCTTATGTTTGCTGATGATTCTACTCTATTCGGCAAAACTTTTGAGTCAGAGATCACTAAGCTTTCAAATATCCTTCATCTTTATGCAATGCGTAGCGGGCAGAAAATTAATTTGGCAAAGCTTCTTCTTTTCAAAGCAGTTGTGTCAGCAATTTCCCTTTATACATTTTCATGATTTAAAATTCCCAAAACTTTAGCAAAAGAGATTAATGCATTAATTGCTAAGATTTGATGGGGATCCAAGGAGGGGGAAAAAGGGTGGCATGAGAAAATATTTGCTTACATAAAGATGAATGGAGTTTAGGCTTTAGTAATTAGGAAGCTATGAATTTGGCCTTATTGGCAAAACAAGGATGGAGATTCTTGAAGAATGAGACTTCCTTGGTTGCTAGAATCTTTAAAGGTCTAACTTCACGCAGGCAAAGAGTTCTAACTCAGCTTTTAGGCTTGGAAGAGTATTCTTAAAGGGAGGGAAGTGTTAGAAAGCGGTCTAGAATGGCTAGTAAGAGATGGGAAATATATTCAATGCTTCCAGGAACCATGGATTCCTAAGTCTTACCCATTTACTCCTAATTTGTTTCCAAATAGAGAAAGGATATTTATTGGATTTATGAGTTAATTGATGAAGAGAGTGCTAGTTGGGATGAAGTTCGTCTTCGGAGAAATTTCTCTTTGCAGGATGTGGAAGCTATTCTATCCTTGTCTCCTCCAAAGATACATTAATTTGGCAATTTACTACTAATCAGCTTTTAGAGTGGCTAGTAAATTTCTTTTTTCCAATCTTGTTGATGGCTACAATAACATAACTAGTTGGAAGAATATTTGGAGATTGAAAGTACCAAATAAAATCCAACTTTTTATGTGGAAGATTTGTAGGAAGGGATTACCTATTGCTAGTAATATGCATATTTCCAAAATAGTTGTATTTTCTGTGGAGGTGAGGAGAAGGAGGAGCATCTTTTCTTTACCTGCCCTTTTGCTAGAGCAGTCTGGCTTTCTTATACTTTAGGGCTACGTTCCGACGAGCTAGCAGGAGATACCTTTTGTGAGAAATGGACTGATGGTGTTAGTGATGGATTTTGGAGACGATGACCATTCTTATGGCAATTTTGCTGGCAAAGGAAAACGATTGGTCTAATTTTGTTGTTCAGATTGATGTTTTAACACCTATCAATGTGTTGCAGAGTAAGGTGATTGTCCCATGGAAGATTGAATGGGTCATCGATGTTATTTTGTCTGAGTGGGCAGAGATACCTTCATTAACTTTTGCCTTTGTCAAGAGACAATACCACATGTATTAGCTAATAGTTGTAAAGATAGATTAATTTTTGGTAGTAGATATGAAGAATAGAGAATTTTTTCTTAATTAAAGACAATAATAATATATATATGGACCATTGTTTGATGAACTCACCCATCTTGTCTCATATCCTCATTTTAGTTACAATTGTTTCTTTTAAGGGAACATAACGAAAAACCTATCTGCTACACAACATTTCTTTCATTCAATTTTTGGATTATTGACATCAAAATCTAAACTTGGTAAAATAAACCAAATCTCATATGAAAATTATAATAAGTTCCATTTATAAAAAATACTTTTTTGTTTTAAAAAAAAAAATTAAGGGCATTAGACAAAAATAACTACATTAAAAAAATTATTCAAAACATAGTAAAATATACAACAAACTTGCTTTTTTAGAAAAAAAAAAAAAAACATTTTGAATATATATTACATAATAGAGTGAGATAGATGGGAAGATTACAATGGTTGATTGGAGACAGACTTGGAAGTAGCATCGTGGTGGCTCTGGAAAATTTTCAATGCAGAGAACGACCATTGTAGATGGAAGCTAATGGCAAAATTCACTGAAAAATACAGGCAAATTTCTCAAGTGAGCCTTTGTAAATGCAAGAAAAATTAATTACCATATCAAACAACGTTGAATTTGAAAGATTCTCATCTGCGTTCTCTACACACGACACAAGTCTCTGATCTCTGTTTCTCCATCTCTAAAATCTTCCAAGTGCAAAGTCCAAAAGTGATGGCTTCAGGCACAAATAGCAACCATCTTAATAAGAGAACGCTCGGTACTCGAACTAAGAGAAAGGTATAGACACAAACGAACCAAGTCTGCATATAAAGTAGAGAACAACCAGTAAGAATCAAGCTAAGAGATCGGAAAAGGTGAAACGTAGACAGTTGAGTTATAATTTAATTTGTACCTGATTGAAAGGGATCGCGAGAGAGAAAACAGAAGAAAGTTAGAATTAATATAAATTGAACAAGTCGACGATGACGGCAACATGGAGAACCGGCAAGGCTTTGCGGACTGCCGGTGGTCATCTTTGATAAGGTTGTAAGTTATATGTATGAGTTTGTATTATATTAGGATTGCTTAGTTGTATTCTCCTATTCCTTGTATACCTCTATAGGCTAGCCGTGCATATATCATTCTATAAGTCTTCTTCATGAATATAGTGAACACAGACTGATAAAATCATCAATCTTGGTTGTATTCGGCGATTAAAAGAGAATGCAAGTCTTAGCATTTAGAATCATCTGAAATTAGTGTCGTGTTTATAAAAATATGATCATTCTGACAAAGATCTGATGACTTCAAGAGAGATCAGATTGTTCCGCCTCTACCCTCCGACCGCCGCAACAGAAAGTGCTAAAGTTGGCCGGAGACATGGTCGGAAATCGCAGAGAAAGAAGAAAAATTGACAAACTGAAAAAATCGAGAAAGACAGATAGAGAGAGAATTAAGAAATTTGAAATTCAAAAATTCATAAATACTGTAATATTTTTTAACAGCCCGGTAAAAAAAAGGGTGTTATTTGTTTCTTACTAAAAACTAATAGATGGCTAATATTGTCCACATTTATTAAAGGGGCTTATTTTTGTCTAACACAAATAAATGTGTGGTTATTTTTGAAGTTTTCCCAAAGCTGGTTCACATGGTGGGCTAATTAATTGGTTGACTTTTGGATTGCATAGGATTATATATAGATAGAGATATTATGTTTGGCTTTTATGGTTTCATCTTTAAATATGCCTCCCAAACTGAAAACGATGGGTATTGTTAAAAAAACAAAATAGCATTAACATAAGCATATTGGTTTGGCACCATTGGAACACATGGCCTAATGTTAATTATTCCTCATTAATATACGTTTAATTATTTTTTAGTCATCATTACTGATTTGAAATAATTGTACTTTTGTTAACACCCAAACGGTCCCCCACATCCATTTCCGAGCCATGAAAGCTACTCCTTTGGAATTTGAAGACCCAATTCGGATCCGACAAAGGAAGATAAAGAAAGATTAATTAAGCTAATTCTTCTCAATTAAATTAAGAATAATTATACTTTTTCATATACATGAACTCATTATAAAACACATGATTAGAGGTGGAATCTCTTACGAACTGACAACCTCGTGCGGAGTTGGAGCCCAAAAAATGCTGGTCAGTGGTGATGAGGTCTTAGGGTCGAAATTTTATGCTCGTGTAGCCAACCCATTTGAATAAATTAAAGGGCAATGTTTGATTAGGTGGAGAGGGAGAGGGCTAAGAAGAGAAACGCATCAGATCAGAGTATCGAAAATTGGAGATAGAAGAGGCAGAGAATTGGAAGAAAAAAATATAGAAAGTAGCTGAAAATAGAATTGGTCCCCAAATAAGAAAGGGGGAGTGGGATTGTAGAGAAGGGATTTAGTGGGGTTTTTTTTCAGTTTCAGAAATCTGACAAATAACCTCACGCTTGATAGTAACAGAACGCCTATATATGGCATCAGCCTGTGTCTTTGGGAACCTAAACAAATAATCAAACTCTACCTTTTCAGCTAATTTCTCTTCCAACATCATCATTGCCTCATGCTATATTCCAACTTCCTCTCAGCAAAACCCACTTCTACCGATATTAAAAGCACCTCTTTCTCGCTCTCTGCCACTATACTGTAAGCTGAGATAAGCACTATGCAAAAGGCAAAAGCTTCTTCTACCCTGCCTATTTGGGCATAGCATATGGCCTTATTAAGTAAAGATGACCTAAGAACCCACAGAAATGAAAAATATCTAGGTAGGCAAGGTATGGTTCTGTAATTTCCACATACCCATATTAAGCATTGATCATGTACAGGTGACGTCACCAATATAATTAATTACCCTAATCGAATTACTAGTAAATTTTATTGTTACCGTTGCTTGTTAAACAAGTACTGTAGTGTCAGAAGTGACGAAAACAAACACCCTCTCTTCTTCACAGCTTAGACTAGAGTATGCATGATATGAGTATTGAGTAATGAGTATGATCTCATTTGTCTGCTCACGTGCATGTAATTTTGTTCTTCCCTCCCTTTTCTTTCCTGTTTGTTTCATAGTCAACTCCTCGTTTTATACAATGGTTTGAAGACTGAATTTTTCCTGGAAAATGAAAATTGAAGAAAGAGAAACCAAAAGATACATCTTTTTCAAGTGATGCGAAAGATGTCATCCATCATTTTGCCAGTTCCAAATTTTCAAACACAATTCCTTATTGGTCTTTGGTACGTTGGTGGCTTATCATTTGCAGGGAAGTCTACGTCAAACACTGTTTCAGCCATCATTATATTAATAATAGGGTGCTAATTCACAGGAAAGGATAGTGGATGGAGATGTGTTCTTAAAATGGCTAGGCTAGCTAATTCATGATCATGTAGAAAAAACTCGTTAATGGGCCTGTACAACAACTCAGTAGTAAATTTCCGGGTCTACTGGCCCATCATGATTGGACTAGGACCAAGTACATGCCATATATACTTTCTTATTTACTAAATATACCACAATTTTTTAAAATACCAAATCTGCCCCTCACTTGCACCTCACGCCTAGCCCACAGAAGGACTACTGCTTCTCTCCCAATCTTCATTGTTGACTAGATTGCATCTTCTTCGGCGACGAGACTGCAACTTCTCTGGCTACCCAAAGGCGTTCCGCTGCCGCCTCATCCTTGATTTCACTAATGAGCAATCAATCAACCACTATCTCTATTACCGCTGATTGGAAATCTGCAGTCTGGAGCTTCAATGACGATTCTTCTTCTTCTTCATTTGCTTTATTCCAAGTTTCGTTTTTGCCATCGATCTAGAATTTTCCGGTGTCGGAAATCTCAGTGCTTTGATACTGATGGCGGGAAAAACTGAGCTAATGTCAGGTATTTTGCTTGTGCGAAAAACGGAATCAGTGATTTCTACTTTAGATCGATCTGAGTAAATGTTGATCAGAGTTTGAAGTTCTGTTTGGCTGCTAGGTTTTATTCCACCAGGAGCTTAAATGCTGACGAGAAGTATAGCTTGTTATTGCGGCCGGCCTCATGAACCACAACTGATTATACCGACGGCGGCTAGCTCATTTTCGTGAGCAAGATGAAGATTAATGCAAAATATCTCATTCAGCTCTCAAATTTTGAAAAATTGCAAGCTGACCCATAAAATTCGTAGACTTTAACAAACTAATCCTAAAAGATATAAGAAAATATAAGAAATTTATTTTCCTGAATATGTTTATTTTTAGCAAATGGTTATAAAAATAAAAGAAAATAATATTTTCGATTGGAATTGAATGGTAATAAAATAAAAGAACATAAATTTATTTTCTAGCAACCAGCGATGGCAGCCGGAAGGAAATCGATTTATTTACCGACAACCTGTAACAGCCGGTGATAATAATGAGTCAGGAGCACTTAAGAAAATAAAAAAAAATTCATTTCCAAACAGCTGATTAAAAAAATAATTATTATAATTTAAATAAGAATATATTTGTAAAAGAATCCAAATAATTGCTATAAAATTATAAAGTTTAAACCGAAGTTTGGTTTTGTAGCATTTACTACAATTTCCCGTACTGAATCAACTGAACCAAAACATGGTTGGGTTTTCACTTGCACATGCAGATTGAACACCCGCTTCATCTTATTTATGTACCAGTCAACAGAAACTACATATTCAAATTCACTTGTTGATTATACGGTCACAAGTACAAAGATAAATGCAAAGCTTTAAGAACTGTCATGAGAGCCGAGAAATATGGGGATCGTTACAGAAGCACCTGATTCCGAAAAGGATTATCTTGTAATCCTATGAACATTATGCTGATCTAAAATTCTTCTAGAGGCAGATGCAATGCAAGCAAGAAACCCACTCATTTTCTGTTAAAATTTTTACACAGTTTTCGATGAAAGAAACTTATATAGGATTCTAACAATTAGTAAAATGAGAATCCAATCAACATGTAGATTCAAGATTTATTAATGTGGCAATAAACCCCATATTCCAGAACACTCTACAATCATACATTCAAATCAAAATAATATGAAATATAACAAAATTTAGCAAACAATACCACAAGTTAGACTCAAGATATATATTCATCTAATTTCATATAAAAGCAAAACTATGATTCAATTCAAAAAAAAAGTATGAAGGCGTCCATACATCCCCTTTTCTTCAACGAAAACTGGAATACAATGGGAAAAATGCGAATAGAATTATTATGCTAAAAGAAGAATGCCTTGGATTCTATAATAAGTTGGTGTATTCTACCTAATTATACGTTTTCCTTTCTATTTCAAAGCGCATGCCAATCTCAAAAACCTGACAAGCTATGCACTACCGAATCGGACATCAAGTCACTATGTACAGGCTGTGGTTCCAATGCCTGTCCGATTAGGAACAAAAAATTACTTATCACTTGAGCATCCCTCCGCCTGACTTCTTTTTACCCATTTCCTCAGCTACTTTGTCAATCGCAATTCGAATGCTGCGACATTCTTGGGTACAAAATGCAGCGTCACTGCATTTCAATGAATGTCAGTCCAAACATAAAAATATGGTTCACCCCTGTGAAGTTAATGCTAAGTTTTTCACAATTATATCATATAAGAGTCAATAACATGCCAACCAAATTATTTTAGTTGATCTAAGCAAGGGAAAATAAGTATTCCCATAACAGTAGTATCTCACAAGCAGCTTGAATCAGAATAATTATTTGAAGTTCAGTGGCTTTTTATAAGAAAGAAATCATCAAAACAAAAGGCATATAAGATCAGAAAGAAAAAAAGGGCCATAGTCCTATTTGATTGAGGGAAGGTCACCACTGCAGAGAAGCAGTGATGAAGATCAACTAACAATGCTAAATGGTAAATAGCAGTGATGAGTGACAAGCTAAACATGAAAAATAGTGAACAGCTATAGACAAGAAGAAAAGGATTTGTTTTTCAATTTGATAGGTGGCGAGTAGCAACAAGAAAAGATAAAGAGAACAATACAGTAGAATTTCGAATTTGCTTGTTTGAGTACTGAAAACTAAAAATTAATATGACCATTTCTTACACCTTTCATTCAACATAGGAAGCTCTGCATAAGGTTTGTACTATAAGAGGAACTAAACATCATCGACAAGAAATCGTAAAACAAACAACCATTCATTCTTATGTGAACTTGCTTAATAAAAAAGAAAAACATTCTAATGCAAAATTGTACCACTATATGGTTCATATGCATTAAATTTTCCATTTTCCAATAACCCTTTCCTTTTATATACCCTTTCTACCATTTACATTTTTTTTCTATCATTGTTTTTTTTCTGAGAACGCTTGAACTTGGCTCTTCTCTTTTCCTCTGTTTTTTCCCTAGAAAGCAACCGAAGGGGCTGCTAGAATAAATTGCCATTAAATATATAAGTACAATGCATAATACATGAAAGTTTTTTATTCCAATGCATGTTTGATTTAAACAAATCATTTTCCACTTCAAATTGTCTCTTTTAATTTGTAGATGAAACCATTTCCACAGGCATAAAAATATTTGTCTCTCACTCTCTTCTAATCTTATTATCAACATAGAACAGAGAGAATTTCAGCATACAAATTGCAAATACAAAAACTTCCTAGACATGAAGGTATGGGATAATCAATTACTATGATTAAGCAAATTGATCAAAACAATTGCATAGGTGAATATTACCACTATGTTTTCAACTCTCATTATTATGAACAATAACACGAATGATAGAGATATATTCCTCCGATTGCAAATATTCTGAAAGCAATGAAACGAAGATTTACCTGTACATGTAAATATCATCGCTCTGTCCCAGCCTTTCATTGCATTGGTAGCACCTCTCGAGATCTCGGAAGGCCGTCTCGCATGTTAGCGATGGAGACGACACTTTCAGGATACTCGGGTGAGAATGATCAGTGAAATTAGCCCGCAAGGTGGAGTCCAACCGGAGGTCCGGGGGAGGAATCTGATTCAGCATGCCAATTTCTACAAAACTTCCAGATTGACCGAGTCGAGATCGCTTTTTTGGCATGATTAATTAGGTAGAGTTAGGGTTTTGAAATTTGAAGAAGAAGAACAGAGACGAGCTGACAATAACCATGGTAACCTTATATAGGCTACCGTGGGCCCCCAGATTTTTCCATCATAGTTTAATGAAGAAAAACGCGTTTTTTCAATTATATTTTGTAAAATTCATTTCCCTTAATGTTTGCTATAAGAAATACTATATTTTTTTTTTCCAATTTAATAAATTTATTATGAACGTTTTAATTTAATCAATTCAAATTCTATTTTGAATAAACTACAATTACAAATAAATCTTACAATATAAGTTATTAGTATCATTCATTTAAAAAAATTTATTAGCATTATATTTATATTAAAGATATTTATAAAAAAAAAAGTCACCAAAAAGAATTTGGAATTCTAAATCTATGTTCGTCATGAATAAACAATTAAATTACATAATTTAAATATTATTGGTAAAAATTTACTTGAAAGTCTTTCACGCCAGTGTGTATATATAATTCATTTATTCCGAAAACGATAATTAATAAATTATGTTCTTTTTCTCCTGACTCGGAGAAGTTGTCTTATTTGTTTCCTTAGGCTGCTGGCGGGGGCTCTCTTTTTCCTTTTTCTTGCTTTGATAGGTTGCCTTGTTTATTTACTACGATTGCTGCTGAATTTACAGCATTATTGAAAATCTTCTTTTCTAACTTGTAGATATGTCTTGGGGGATTAGTAATTGGGTATTCTTATTTTCTTCCTATGGACTCCAGCTGATATCTCAAGGCTTGTTAGTTGGATTCGCACGACCAATGCATAATGGCTATGTATCCATCATCTCGAGGCTTCTGATCTTTAGAGGAGTCGAGAATATTTGTTAAAGATCATATCCAGTCAAGTTTTTTTATTTTAGATTTAGAAACTTGTAGAGAGAATGTATTTTATGCTTTGGTTTCATCAAGCTCTTTCTACCCCAATTTGCATTCTTGGTTAAAAAAAAAATTAATAATTTGTTGATATTCTCATTATTAAAATATTGTTCATCTTTGTGTGTTTGAATTGTTCTTTGAGTCGTTCTTAAAAGAACCCAGTACGGAAAAAGAGGGTTCAGAGTGATAATGACAAAAAGCAGAGAACAGAACAAAATGAACAGCATTAATGGAGGAAACATTAGTTAATCTGTTTATTAAAGGCAGAAGCCACAATAGTCAGTAGGGATCCTCTCCTCACCTCTTTTAAAAAGAAACTAATTTACATATCCATTTACATATACTCTCTCTCGCCTTCCATTATTCATACATATACACCTCATACACATCATTTTTATTTCCATTATATAGAAAACCTTCCCGCTCAAAAACTCTTCCTCTTTGCTCATTCAACATCATGATCAGACCTTCTGGGCCCTGGAAAGAACCATTCTTGATTTTGTTTTCCAAAAGCTTCATCCACTTCTCTTTCTGATACCCCGAAAGCCAACTCTTTCGCTTCCTTCTCCATTCGTTTCACTATGTTATTTTTACCTGCAAGTGACTGCCTGTTGTTCCCTTCTTCATTTATCTCAAAGCATAATACTTGCATATTGTTGTTTCTTGAAGCTACAAAAGCCGCCGGATGTCCTGCCGGGACAATGGCTACTGTTCCGCGTCTCAATCGTGCCCTTATTTTCTCATAAGCTGAACCCTTTTGCCTTTGCTGCTGAGACTGCGAGCCACTTAGGTGGGGACACGCCATTTCAATTAATCCATCGCCTTCTAATACAATTGATATTTTTGTTACTCTGGAGTTGTAGTAAGGTCCATTCATTGCTCCCTGAAACATCACATTTACAATGAATTTCATATTAACTCATTAATTCATACGAATTAACTAAGGAAATTAATTAATTAATGTACTTACTCGAGAGATGTTGGCAACAGAGACTGAAAGATCCAGGTCTCGAAGATTTTGCTTGAAATATCTATTGTCAAGTTTAAAAAATTGACCAAACTCATTTTTAAACTTAGGTTCCTTGAAAATATTAATAGGACCGCCGGATTCGCTTCCGAAAGGCCAAATGCCGGCGCCACCTTCTTCACTTTGACTCATTGCTCGAATTTGCTCTCTCGACGCCTTCACAATTGCTCCTTGCTTTTGTCTGAATATACGCTCTAATCTTCTATTTTCTGTCTGCGAGTTCATAAATTATTTAATTAATATTAACTAATTAATCGATCGAATAAAAAAAAAAATAATAACCTTCAGAGCAGCCTCAAGCAGATCAGAGCTGAATGCTTCATAGAAGGACTCTGTATTTTCAGTACCAGAGCTGCTGAATACCTGCATCAAATCAAAGAATCATTATGGAGAACATTAATTAATTAATTCCTAATTCTAAAATCAATTGAAACAAAATTAATATACCTCCGCCTCTCCGGGAATATTGACGGGTACCAAGGCGCTGACGATAAAAAGTTTCTCATTTTCGTCTCTATTAATCAAGTAGAAATGAGTGCCGGCAGGAATTCTTAGGACATCTCCACTTCGAATGTTAAAGCTCCGTCTCTCTTCCTCAGTTATCATAGATATCGTTCCTCGCCCTAAAATAATTCATCAAACTTAATCAATAACATGAAAAAAAAAATATCAAACCTTATAATAACTACATACATATCTAATAATATACCTCTGGCCACAAAGATAACCCCATCAGCATCCCAATGACTGGGAGAGACAAATGTCTGAGGATTAGCTTCAAGAACTGCAATACGATAATTCTCAATTCCTCTCAAAAGCTTTGATCTTTCAGTGAACTTCCGAAGAACGTCGAGTTTCCCATGTTCTGTTTCAACTACTGAAGTAAAATGCTCATCTTCAAACACATAAGGATTATTGTCTCCTTCTCTTTCTTCTTCTCTGCCAGTGCCACGTCCCTCGTACTTGACTTTGCATCGGAGTCGACAAAGCGCTCTCTCTTCTCCTTGCTGTCTATCACATTGCCTTTGACACAGTCCTAAACTCTTTTCCGAACCAAGTTCTGCGACGAATTCAGGATCCCTTCTTCCACCCCTTCCTTCTTCTTCTTCTTCTCGTTCCTTCTTCTCTCTGTAATAATCTTCGCAACGTTGCATGCATTCTTTTTTGTCACTCTCACTATATTGGCGTTGGACTTTGCATTGGTGTCTGCACTGCTTAAGCTCCGGGTCCGTCGCGGCTAAAGCTAAGCCACAAAGGACCAAAAGGGAAACGACGAAGACAGAAAAACAAAGCTTATTAGACATATTGTATTGAATTTGACTTAGGGTTTGTTTGGTTCATGCAGGGTTAGAAGATGAACATTGCGTTTTATAGCGGAGGAAATAAGAATTAAAAAGTGACATGGAGAGTTGGATTGAGTAGCAATTAGCATGCATGGAGACGAGTGTCCATCTAACGTGTCGATACGGCTCATGAATCATTAGCCGCGTATAGTTAACAAAGGACAAGAAAGAAAAGAAGACAATTTTTGTTTTTTTATTGTTTTATCTTTTGTTGATGTTGGTCTCGAAGCTTAAGTGAGCGTTTTCGGGTTGGTATCGACATGCAAACAGACACGTCCTTGCCTCTCCAGCGAGGGCTTTACGTGGTAGCATTCTAGTTCGAGACGAGAAAAACTAGACAGCAGAACAGCAAAATCTTGTTCTTGGGCGTGTTATAGTAAGCGACTCTTCTTATCCAATTTTTTCACATTACATGACAATCAACATTACAAAATCATGAATCGAGATCCGTCTGTACATAAGCCGTAATTACATCATTAGAACGTGATTATTATTTTAAATGAGCTTTTTTGTTTTTTTTCTTTTAAAAACAATCCAATCTGTATATCCTGTACCAAGTTTAATATATTATAACTAGACTCTAATGTTACACAAAGAAAGAACTAATTAAGATGCCAACAAATCCTCGCTGCTAAATGCTAATACCATATCACACAGATAAGGTTTGGCCTTAAACTTGCCACTTACATACAATAATCCAACCAACAAACTTCCAACGAGCAAATGCCAAAGTAGAAACGTACGGAACATCAGCTCTTGATGTTTATCTTTAGCTTGATATATAGGACAACAGTTAAATACGCTCTCCAGCTCAAATTTGTATTCTCATCCAGTTTTGATAAAACTAGTCATTTTGGACATTTATAGAAAAAGATGCAACTACTATTGAGACCAGCAAATATTCCCATCTCTTCACATAGTTATTTCTCAATCACTAAACTGGATGAAATTGCAGAAATTTGCCACATAATGTATACACTGCCAGTTAGACACGTGATAAACATACGATTCGACAACCAAAATGGCTCTACCAAATAAAAAAAAAAAAAAGAATCCCCAGCAACGTCTTCTCTGTAGTATCTTTAATGCCTAATAAAAAAAAAAAAAAAAGTTGATAAGAGAGTTTCTTCAAAGCTCAGGCATTCCCTTCCCCGTTTTAGGATCGTATGTCCTCTCCAGCACAACCTCTATTGGAGTATCCTTAGGACCAGCTGCCAAGAATGGGAAAAAAACAAAGCATGAATGAAGCATATAGGGAGTATCCTAGCATGCACACAAGCATTAACTCATGCAGGCAAATCGCTATCTATCCCGAAGTTTCGGGCATAAAAACATTCTCCTCCATTTCATACAAGTAAAGCCTGTATAAGGTTCACTTGGAAGTCATTCGAATCCAAATGGGCTGACAGAGATATTTAGAACATATTTACCATTAACTTAAAGTAAGATTTTAAACATACAACTAATAATCTATTTCCTAATCAAAAAGATATAAAACAGGCTGCAGTTGTTCTACCAATCTAAAACATCATGAAGACAATGACAGCATCGGCTTGCTATATCTTTAGTTTTAAAAAGCTTTCTTTCAAAATGGTAATATTCCAATGTACCTATGCATTTATTATTGCCACTAATTTTTGTGATAACAAACTCAATATGTATTATTTTTAGTCATGGATTTTCACCACACATATCAGCCTCAAATTTGGGCTTCATTGCTTTTGCTCCTATTTATATTTTAAATTACTAATCTACTTGTCAAAAGATGGTGTCAAATTCTCAGACTCCGAATCTATTCACGAGATAATTGCATATCTTCTAATCAATAAGTTTATATGAAATCATAAAACATGAACTGAGTCATCTATTTTGTTCACGGCAAGCATCTGAATGCTATTGGCTGCCATGTCCAAAAGAAAAAAAAGAAAAAATTAAAATGAACGAAAACATAAACATCACAAAACAGAGACAATTTTCTATCACACCTGCGGTAGGTCTTGGAGTTGTCCTTATCTTTAAAATTTCAGGACGAGGAATGATAGATCCAGATGCCCCTATCCCTCTAGACACTCTTACTTTGGTTCCATCTTCTAGATATCTAACTCCAACCTTGCACGGTTTCCTGCATATTAGACATAGAGTTAAAATCTAACTTGTAATATAAAAACAAAGAAATTTAAAAAAAAAAAAAATTTTGCAAGTCATTCCAGTCATACCCAGTGACTGGGTCAATTACTTGAACATTTGATGCATGAAGTGGGGCTTCAACAGTGAAGATTCCACCATCATGACCTTCACCTCCCTTGATATGTTTTTTCACCTGAAAAGATGGAAGAGAAAATGACGTGTCTATTTTACATGAAAAGAAAGTCAAAGATCATCATGTAGGATTAAATCATTCCATTTCAGTTTCAGGAGATATGGTATCAAATGCCAATAGTAAGCTCAACAGTATAACAGTAACAGAAAAATAAATGAACAAGATTACAAGACATGTAACAAAATTTGGTCTCATTGCTTGCTTTAAAGGCATTAGTCCCAATTCATCCTCTTACTGTTCCTTATATGTGTATTTTGATGGTTGGACTTTAAAGCTACGAAAACATGGACATTCACCACAATATTCAGCTGGATGTGTACTACTAATATAAAATATTTAATATGATGTAGACATGCTAAAAACAGGAAATAAGCATTGTCTTCAGGCAAAGTAATAGGGAAGAAAGAATCAGCATTACTAAATTCGATTTCTTCACAAACGCCTTCAAATTGGAACATAATATGATATTGATGATTGATTGAGCATGCATCTAAAGAAAATTAAAAATGCCATACACTTCTACTTAGTGGGAAAAGACTATAATGTATGACACATAGTACAAAAGCTGAAAGCTATAACCAGTACCAGTCAAATTTACTAATCACAGGTTGGAAAAAAATGTCAATCTGATATATAAGCACCACTGAATTGACAAAAGGTGTGAACTTGATGCAAACCAGAACACTTCCCAAAAACAGATTTCAACTTCCAGGTGCAAATGTATAGAACACAAGAAGCACATAAGTTCCTACCAATAAATAAGCAATAAACATAAGAAAAATTGCACCTTAGCAAAGCTTCCTTGAACATGAGTAATTGAACAGTAATAATTAACAAAACATAAATGAAGACTTGTTTACCCAAATTAAAATATATCAGCATTTCACAAAATCTAGTAAACTGGAATAGGAGAACTAAAACGTTTGAAGTAGGAAGCTCTCACCAGGTTTTTTCCCTCGACAATAACACGATTCTGAGAACGGATGACGCGCTTAATAACACCAGTCTCACCTTTATCCTTGCCCCTTGTTATCATTACCTGTGAATGTAAATTATTACTCAAATATAAGATCATAACAACTAAACGAGAAAAAATATATGATTTTCATAATACAATCTTACATTATCTCCTCTGAGTACTTTCCAGTGCCTAATAAGCTTTTCAGCAGCTTTCCAACCCATTTTCAACTATAAAAGAAATAAGTAACACTATAGCGAGTTCCTTGTAGTGAAGTGTTGAGTTTATAAGCATTCTTAGTAAAACTTCATAAATAAAAAATAAAATAGTAAAGGAGAAGGAAACTGGCGTACCTGAGACTATGGCGTCTTGCTAAGATGAAGACTATGCTAGAAGACTAGAACTGGGTGGGAGGGAGGGATTGATGGCGTATATAGGCTTTCTCTTCGTTTTGAAGCCCTAATTATTACACGGCGTATTGCTTGTTAGCCCATTTGTTAAGCAACTACATATGCTTGCCATATTTTAAATTTCAGAAAATAAAAAATTCAAAATATTGTTATATTAAAAATCAGATGTCTTCTTTTAGTGAAAGATAATTTCATTATCAACAAACAACATTACAAGCAACATCAAAGCAATAGCACAAGGCTCACAACAAGAGTAAAAAGGTCACACAAAATAACATACAAATACAACAGTAAAAGAAACATCAATATGTTAGATCCAAACAACCTAAACAATCTTCTAAAATTAGATACAAGTTTTGAAGGTTAAATACAAATTCAGATACAAGTTTTGCATCCAAATGATATAATAGTAGACAGGTTTAGATAAAACTTGTATGTAGTTAAATACAAATTCAGATACAAGTTTTGCATCCAAATGATATAATAGTAGACAGGTTTAGATAAAACTTGTATGTGTGTGTATATACAAGAAAGTATGCAATTAAGTAACATTGATTCACAAATATTACTTTCTACTTTATTTTGTTTTTGTTAATATATATATTGATTTCATGTGCATAAATGGTTGAACCATGTTCTGGTGTGGCGCCTAGAGTTTTCTTATTACAGCCACATATGAACTACACTAGTTGTCTCTTATTCTTCATATATTCTAGAGTCTAGAGAAATTAAAAATAGCCTCAATTTCCAATACCTCACTTTTGCTATAAATTCTTAATTCTTTCAACAATCAACATTCATTTCTGGCTCCATTGAATCGTACTTCAATTAGCCATAACTGGAAGAAATCACTTCTAAAATGAAAAGAAAATTGTGTTCCTCTAGAGAATCATTGTTGGATTTGAAGCATTCAGTTATTCTAGTTGATTGAGCATAATATGCAGCAATAACTTATGAAAAAATGCCAATTTGCAGCATAGTTGATGGATTTCATTAGTTTCAGATGCCTTTTTGTACTAAGAAAACCTTCCTATGGTATAGAAATAACTCAAGTACTGAACCAATACTAGTTGAGTATCTCAGTCAAGACTCAAATTTAAAAGCGCCTTCTTTGAGTTCATTCACTTCGCGCAACAGAAAGAAAAATGGTAGAAGCAGAAACTTTAACTTACCCGAAGAGAAGGATGACGGAAGACCACTAGCGGAGACCGAAGAACGGCGACTCTGGGAGCAGCGACGTCGTTGGTGGACGGAGCTGTTAAAATTGGAGAGAGCGTCGGCCTGTGTTTGCTTTCTGCGAATGGGTTGCGATGGGGAGGAGGCTCACGTTAGGGATTTTAGCATAGTCCGGACTGGTTTGCGATAAATTAAACCATAACCGAGCCGATGAATCGGCGGTTCAAAGACGGTTAATTAGCGGTTAAAAACGGTTCACGATTACAGTTTGAAATTTCGTTGAACCTGTATGGGACCACCGACCGGCCGATTCCGTTTGAGACGAGTTAGCGGGCAACCAGGCCATAGCCACATCTAAGGAGGATCATCCGCCTTTTAGAAGGCAATAATATGGAATACACATTAAATACCGGAATTCACTATTTGTTTTCAATTGGGTCCAATAATAAATGAAAATTCAACTCATACAAAATAAATTTGTTATTGAATTTGAGAAGATTTCTCTATCTTTTTTCTTTTAATATTTGATGTTTGAGCATTTTAACAAGTCCGATGAATTTTAAATCCAAAGTCAATAGTGACAAATAAATTTACATTTATTCGTAAAAAATAAATTAAAAAAAAATACAAGCGCAAGTAATTAAGATGGTAATCCAATAAAAAATTTTGGATGAAGAGGAACTCTTGGAGAGTAGAGGACATGTGAAGGAGGCCAGAGTTTTATTTGTCCAAATATGTAATTTGGATTGTTTAAGGTAATTTTATTAATTTTTCTTAAATTGGAAACAATGTTATAATTGGAATCTCAATTTTCATTTTTTAAAAAAATCCCAAATTGTATTATACTTTTTATTTTAATTATCTCATTAGACTTAGTTTTGTTCAATACAATTTTTTAGTTATCTTTTCAATTCTGAGTAGATATATTTTGTACACAACTTATTATGAAATTGAATAATTATATCAATTCTTCAAGCTTCATCAAAATGAATATTGATATTTTAGAAATTTTATTGAAATTGCTAATCATCAAAAGAAAAAAGAAAAAAGACTAACCAATGCATTTAATATTTTTCACAATAATTGAATCAATAGATTCAAAGTCGGACACTAATTAATTTGTGAAATCATTGTTTTTTTTTAATCTACCATAAAATCATTGTTAAAACAATACGTCCGATTCTTTGGACAATCTTCTTATAGAAAGTAAATGTGGGATAATCTAGCAAGAGCCATAATAAATCAATATTGGAACTTTCTATTCCAATTTTGATTTAATTATTTTAGCACCGTAATTTTTTGACATCCAGCAAATTTTACTAATGAAAGGACCTTTAACATCGTAATTTTTGGCTTGTGTAAGTGAATTTCAAATGGCAAACTCTATATATATAATATTTAAGGAAATCATGTCCAAAGAGAAATTTATGGCGGGCTATCACAAAGATACAGGACTATCTCTTTATTACATCGACTATATTGCCACTCTTCATTCAATTCCAAATAACTAACTGATTTTGCATTTATCAAATATCATACATGAAAGAATGTCATTCCCCACTCCCCTGTTTTTCATATCTGTGTTGTTGCATTTTTCAATTAGAGTTGATTTTACAAAATTTGATTCAAACCCAGAGCAATTCAGGACAGGGAAGATCTAATTCAGTTGCATCTGAAAACCACTATTGCAATGAATAGTAGAAGGGAAATTGATGGGGAAAGGTGGGATGACACAGATGCAGTAGGGTTGAACACAGGTCGTATTCCTGTAGTTGCAGGGGGAGCTTCTGTCGCCGCTGGTGGGTACACCGGTGTCAATGGAAGAAAGGCTTCTGATTGTGGTGCTGGAGCCTGTACTGCTGCTTTGGAAGCTGCAGAGTTGAGTGGGAACCAGTGATAAATAACTTGTATTGTAGTTAAACTATGCATTACATTGCTGATAAAATATGAAGATGGTTAGCATGAGGAGCAGATTTTACCTTGTGGGCTAAAAGGAGAAGCAGCTCCGGGAGGAGGAGGCCCGAGCAACATAGGACCTGCCAATATAACAATTTAGTGAGGATAAACATTGACCAAAATTTTATAATTCAAAGAATCTAATCGTTCTGGGTACCTGGAGCTGGCAGAGGACTTCCAGAAGCTGCTAGACAAAATGCAGACATTATTAGAATGTTTTAGAAAACGGTTAACACTATACAACAGAAGATCTAATAAGCAATATAAACCTTTGCATTGAAATGGCACGCTCGTCTTGCATGCTCGAGGGAGAGAGAGAGCCAGCGTACGGTTAATAGGAAGCTGAATAGGGATGTTAGCAGTTACTATTAGACAAGCACAATTAATACTGGTGCTCATCAAATTTGAGAATGATTTGCAGCAACTGGCAGTTGGTGATGAGCCATTGCTGCTGCTTCCTGTGATGAAATTTAAGCATGGTGTGAAGGTGCTGATCAGTGAACTTGTGCATGGTGTGCTAATCTGCCCATGTACTGAAATTACTAAAAGTGTCCATGTTACTGCAATTAACTTGGGAACCTTCATCCCTTCCATTTATTGGCTCCTTTACCAAGAATACAAATATGAGAATTTGGGTTTAATAGGGATAAGAAATGTATTTTATAGCTTTTTAGGGTTCAAATGATTATTGGAGCGAAGAATAGGTAGATTTGAAATTGACAGCGGAGTTCAACTGCAATAACTAACATTAATGCTGAAAGAATACTCGTGTGGGTGGCTGGGATTCAAATTAGGTATATGTTAGGCGAGACATTAGCTATGAATTTGTTATTTGAAGATATAATATTAGCACTAATTACCTTCCCCACAACTAATCATATATTATATGTTTTACTTAACTAATTAAATCTCCTAAATATGATACCATATATTTTCTCATAAAAGATACACAGATTCGCACTACTCCAAAGGCTAACTTTAATCGAAGAAATTGATGTCTAAAGGCGTTTAGTTATCAAACTACCCATAGTTTAATAATAATTTGGTTGAAGTAGGTAATCCAAATGCACCAATACACTTGTTTTCATCCTACAAGTATTGCTATATAAACCCATTTCTATTGTCTTGCCTCTCACTCAAACTCCAACTAGCCTTCAAATTCAAACCAGCCACTTTGACCATCATCACCAAAACTTCCAGAAACACTCAAATGGCTTCAAACAGGGTTCACATTGGTCTAGCTATGGTGGTCCTACTGGTGGGCATGCTATATGGTGGAGCCATGGCTCAGGCATCACAGTCAGGCTGCCAAAATGCAATCACAAACTTAGCCTCTTGTCTAAACTATGTTACAGGAAATGCAACAACTCCATCATCTTCTTGTTGCTCCCAGCTAACCACTGTGGTTCAATCCTCACCACAGTGTCTTTGCTCACTTCTTAATAATAACAATATTCCTTCCTTTGGCATGAACATTAACCAAACTCTGGCTCTTCAGCTCCCTGGTGCTTGTAAAGTGCAAACACCACCCTTTAGCCAGTGTAAAGGTAAGTAAGACTAATGCGCATTTTTAAACTATGTAAGTACTGATTAATTATAGATGCTCATTATCTGATGATCTTTGTGAAACAGCTGCTACAGCGCCAGCCACGTCAGCTGTTTCCCCTGCCACTTCAGCAGCTTCACCAGCACCTGCCACTTCTGCAATTTCTCCTGCTGGTTCATCCAATGACACACCTGGGTCTGCCATTACTCCGTCAGCATCAAATGTTCCTTCTTCTTCTGGTTCAGGTTTTATTCGAAAACTTACCGTTCATAAGTTAATAATATGAAATTAGGAATTGATTTTGACGGGATTCTTTATTTTGGCGAAAAATTGCAGGAAGTGGTTCAAAAACAGTACCATCAACAAACGGAACATCGGATGGAAGTATCACAAAAGCACCTATTCATTTCATGCTCATTGTTTTCTTCATTTTGTGGAGTGGTTCAGCTTTTACCCAATTCTGAAATGGAATCTTTTAGCAGAACTTAGTTGTGAGTTGTTGAGTTTGATTCATTTGTCATTTTTTGTAATAGTCTGTTGTAAAACATGATCAATTCTTGCTTGTATTTCTAGTAGGACTGTGACTGTAGTATTTGTTTGATTGGTTTGATAAATAAAAACGATGATGTTGGGTTTTTTTTTTTAATCCTCTCCTTAATTTTAAATGGCAAAAGAAAAAGCAAAAAGAGCAACAGAAAACATATATACCCAAGAACTGAGAAGAAGATACAGACCAATGGAGATGAATCAGATGATCAACCGCATCTGAAAATGGGTTTAAAAGGGAATCCCTTAGGTCAGAAATGGGGTGTCACAAACCAATTTGAAAACAAAATTGGTCCTTCTGTGCTGGTGGATTTCCCCACTTGAATATGCAACTAATAATAAGTATAAGACAAAGTCTCTATTATTCTCACGGCCTGTGGATTTCGACAACAATCGTGAATGTCTACGCTATTTCCACTGGTCGTGTAATTTTTCACCCGGTCATGAGAATTTCCGTTCAACATCTCTATTATAATACCTTCAATCTCTAACACAGAACAAGATCCATTAGTTGCAGTGGATCTCCACTAAATGCGTCATCTTCCTTCAAAAATCATCTTTGAACCATAACTCTTGATCGAGAGAATGAAAATTTTACATCAAAAATCATATAATTTAATTTCCCATAGATTTTCACAAACAGTAAAGACATGGAGAGAGGTCAGAGATGATATTTTTTAAATTTGTAATTCTATTTTCCATGTATGTATCATTTAATACATGGTTTTATCTTGTTAAATGATTGTACCTACTCAGCAAATTGAGATGGTATAACCCATTCTACTCTATGATTTCTACCCACAGGTCCGCAGCACATCCTTACATTACGGCATTACATAACATTTAATTAGGGGCTGAGAGAAAAACCCATAAAATGATTTTATGGGCTTGGTTGTTGAAACAAACAAGCCAAGATGAGTTAAGCAACTTAATTAATAGACAATGGTTTTTTGGCAAAGTAATTAATAAACATTTATCAATGGACTTAAATTTTTTGACAATATTAATCAACTTTTCTTTCTTTTTTTTACCAATAACTTAACTTAGATTTTCCATAGTAGAATAAATGGTTTAGTTTTCCAAATAATAAATCCTCAATTTAGTAAAAGTTTTGCCATCCAAATACAATTAATAGATCCGCTTCCTTTTTGGCATCCACTATAAATTCCAATTGTTGTCACATTTGAATTCAATCCAATAACTCAAACCAGGTCTCCTCTTCCTCAAATCAACTGCAAACAAATAATTCATTCCTTTTTATTTTTTTCCCCTTTTGGCCATAAACTTTAACAATAAGTATGGCTCCAAAAGGGATTGCTTTAGGTGCACTATCTATAGTCCTAGTGCTCATGTTTTTGAATGGAACTACTGCTGAATCAGATTGCACCAACGCCGTAATGGGTTTATATACATGTATTGATTATATCACTGGAAGTGCCTCCACCCCAACATCTACTTGCTGCTCGCAGATTTCGAATATAGTTCAATCAAAGCCAAAGTGTATTTGTATATTGCTTAATGGCGGCAGTAGCTTATCGCTTGGCATTAACATGAACAAGACCATTGTTTCGTCACTCAATGGAGCTTGTAACGTACAAATTCCCTCTGTTAGCAGTTGTGATGGTACGTATTATAATCTGCTGTACATTATAGATACTGAATGAAAAATGATCAACTAATGACTTAAAATTTGTTTGGCTTGAATTAGCTGGGAATGATTCAGCAGACTCACCAATGAGCCCGACGCCATTAAGTTCTCCAACAGATTCTTCAGATACTAAATTTGGAGCCCTCAATACACTATCAATGCCTTCTGCTCCTGAAGCAGCTACAGGTAATAACTTCAAAGTTCCGACGGATTTGCAAAGCCTTTATTATTGAATTCCTTATCCTTACACGTGTTATGGATTATTTATTGCAGGAGAGTCAAAGACAATTCCAACAGCAGAAGTCGACACTGCGGATGCAAACTTCACAAGAATGCAACTTTATCTTACTTTATTCGCAATTTCATTGCTTCAATTGCTGGAACCCTATCAAATTTTGAAATTTTTTAGTTCTCATTTGTCTTCAATTTAGGGTGACTTTGATTATTTTTCCATTTCTGTATTTAGCATCTTAAAGACAATTGTTGCTTATATTAGCAGGACTCTGATTTCGCTACTATTTTTTTAAAATAAAATATAAATTTACGTCGTCATAATCTCATATGAGAATTAAAAAATACAATAATAAATAGAGAGAAATTATGATTTTCTCTCAGTATTTTTGTACAATTGACGATTTTCTCCTTATAACTTTAAAAAGAAATAATTTTTTTTCCGTATTTTAATAAAATTAAACTAAAAACTTATTTCGTTTATTTTTCGGGATAATTATTTTTGGGTCCCTGAAATTTGATCTAATAGACTCGGGAGTCCTTCTATTTTGGAAATTGTATCAACGGGTCCCTAACTTTTGAAATAATAGACTCTCAGGTCCTTCCGTCCAGAAACGGAGTTAGTCAACGGAAAAGTCAACGATTTTTTTTCAAATGACAAAATTACCATTTGGTTTATTTGAATCAGACCATCCTAATTATTAAATCAAACTTATGGGTCCCACTTACTATAAAAATTAAAAACAAGCAAACTGGGGCTCAAACCTGAGACCTTCAACATGCTAGACTACATGATAACCAATTACATCACAACACTTTTAATGCGTTAGATTGACGTGATAAACCATTCACTATAGCAATTATCTATTATTTCAATTAAGATTTTATTAAATAATTACATATTTATTTTTTTATCATCCTAGACAAGTCTGAAGGTTAAAAGGGAAAGTTTAATTTTTCCGAAAAATTAAAAAGAGTTTACAGAAAATTTAGTGTTTATTTGGAGATATTAATAAAAATTAGAAAACTTATACTTTTTATTTGGAGAAATTAACAAAAATTAGAAAACTCATATTTCTAATTCAAGGAAATGAAATATTTATTGTGGGACCCGATGATACAATTTCCAGGTACCCTAGAGTACATTAGGCCAAATCTCAGGGACCCCGATAATACAATTTCCAAAATAGAGGGACCCCAGAGTACATTAAAACAAATCTCAGGGACCCAAAAATAATTACCCCTAAAAAATATGAGTTTTTTAATTTTTGTTAATTTCTCCAAATTAAAAATATGAGTTTTCTAATTTTTGTTAATTTTTCCAAATAAAAACTATGAGTTTTCTAATTTTTGTTAATTTCTCAAAAAAATATTAAATTTTCTGTAAACTCTTTTTAATTTTTCGGAAAAGTTAAACTTTCCTTTCTAACCTTCAGATTTGTCTAGGATAATAAAAAAATAAATATGTAATTATTTAAGAAAATTTTAATTGAAATAATAGATAATTGCTATAGTGATAAAGTGTGAATGATTGTACCTTACACAATAAAATATTATCACGTCAATTTAACACATTAAAATGTTGTGGTGTAGTTGGTTATCATGTGGTCTATGAAGGTCTCAAATTCGAATCCCGATTTTGGTTGTTTTTAATTTTTATATTGATTAATACCCGAATCTATTAGGCTAAACCTCATACCCAAAAATAATTATCTCATACCCAAAAATAATTATCCCTTTATTTTTCTATTAAAGATAATTGTAAAAAAAATAAAAATGTAATTATTATGGGCCCTTTCAAAAAACACAAAAATATGAAGGATTGTTTGACAACTTTGACATACCTTCATCTTCTTTCCCAAGAACCCAGCTACCTCATTTGTTGGAAATCACCCTTTCTGGCCACTGTTTAGGCTTCCGTGCTACCGCCAGACAACGAGTCCAGTGCTCACGCGAGATTTTCACTTCCGGGCAACAGAAAGCATCAGAACAAGCTAACTTTGGTTTTGAATTTTCAGGTCACGTGACCCAAAACCATAACTTTGACAGACCCGATGTAATCATATAACCTCCAGCCACTGATCGAGGTAAAGTATGCAATCAATATGAAGATCGGACGAAGACAAATCGAACGATGGGTTTATTTTGTCCCATAGTCGCTGATAGCGACGACAACGACTCTTTGTTTGTTCAGTGGAGGAAAGAGAAACGATGATTTTGGTTTTGAAAAAACGACGATCGCTTAACAGATCTATTCTTCAATTTTTTTTCTGCAAAACACCAAGCCTTTCATCAATCGAGACTTGCTCAACCTCTGGGATGTAGGGAGTTATGGCGGTAGGAGCTTAGTTGAGCGAACATGGAGGCTGGCAGGTGGTTGGCAATGGCGTTCTTAGGGAAGAAGATGAACGTGTGGCGAAGTTTCCAAACAGTCCTTCATATTTTTGTGTTTTTTCAAATGGGCCCATGATAATTACATTTTGATTATTTTACAATTATTTTTAATTAGAAAAATAAATGGAAGGAATTTTTAGTTTAACTTTATTAAAATAGAAAGAGAAAATTATTTTTTCTTAAAAGTATAAAAAGAAAATGGTCAATTATGTAAAACACAGGGAAAATATCCTAATTTTTCCTAATAATTATTTTCATTTGAGTAGATGAGATTGACATCAATATCTTTCTATTCTCGTACAATAATCAATGATAAGATATGATTATTTGTAGTATTAGTATTTGTTGACATTTCTCATTCATCCTCACAAATCTAATCAATAACTGGAGATTTTTGTTTTTAGCATCAGACAAGTGTCCAATAAAGAGAATGCAGGGCGTCGAATCAAATTTCTTGCCATTGTCAGAAATCTAAATTCCAAAGCCAACATCAATAAATATAAAAATATCTTCATACATTTTTGTCAGATAGACGGTTCCAAAATAAGGAAAAGTCGGAAGTTGTATAGTTATATATTTGATGTTTCAGAATGTTTTGGTGCTAACACATAATGTTTCTGGTTAAGCTTTGGGCTCCTGTTAATCCTAATCTTTCTCTCAAAATCAAAATATGTGACGAAAGGCAAGAGTTTCCTTCCTGCTCCTTCTTCTCTTCCAATCATGGCTCATTTCCAACTGCTCGAACAACCACTCCATCGAGCTCTTCACTTCCTATCTGCAAAATACGGTCCTGTCTTGCTTCTCCGATACGGGACTCGTAAACTTTTTTTAGTTTCCTCACCAGCTGCTGCAAAAGAATACTTTACAAAAAATGATATCATCTTAGCCAATCGCCCGCACTGGCTCGCAGGGAAACACCAACGCTACAATTACAGTGCAGTAGCAATGTGCTCCTACGGTGAACGTCGTCTTTTAACTGTACAGCTTTTTTCTACTGCTAGACTTACCATGCTTACTAATATCCGTCAAGAGAAAATTCAATCATTGCTAAAGCAGTTATTTCAGGATTCAACTGATAAAAAAGAGGCTGTGGAAACTAGGCTTTCTTCAAAATTTTGGAACTTGCTTTTAATGTCATGTGGAGAATGGTTGCAGAAAAACGGTACTATGGGAAGGATGCGATAGATAAAAAGGCTAGTGAGTTTCGTGATACTAAGAGAGAATATGTCGAAAATCATGATGCTATGAATGCGAATGATCATTTTCAGATGCTACAGTGGTTTGATTTTCAGGGTTTGGAGAAAAGAATGAAAAAAGAGATGGAAAAAATAGATTCTTTTGTACAATATCTTGTTGATGAGCACAGGGAAAGTAGGGAAAATGAAACAACAATGGTTTTGATTAAGACTAATGTTGGAGGAAATCTAGTATCTTGTTTTTTTGAGGTTTATCAATCTTTTGTCTGCCCCTTTAGTTTGATGAAATCTAGTATCTAAGGCACACCTTATACTGCTCGAACCCTTTGCGCCAATGCTAATTTTTTTTAACTTATGCAATAATACAAACAAAAATATCATTACATATCCTTACATGATAATATGGGTTAGGTTGTTAAAACAAACAAGCCAGATGAAGTTTCAAAACAAAATTTAATATGCATTTATTATGAAACTTAACCTTGCTTGTAAGTATTTAATGATTTAGAAAAAGTTGTTCATCCAAATACAACAGACAGATTCTCTTCTGTTTTAGCATCTAATATAAATTCCGCTACTTCTTCACTTTTATACAATCAAATTCATTGGTATCCTTTCTATTCTGATATAAACTTAGCAATCAGAATGGCCTCAAAAGGGATTGAGTCAGGTGCATTCTTAATAGTCCTAGTGTTAATGCTTTTTAGTACTGCAGCCACTGCTCAATCAGGGTGCACCGCTGTTCTCGTGGGCTTATATCCATGTCTTAATTATGTCTCTGGAAATAGCTCCACCCCATCATCTTCTTGCTGCTCGCAGCTTGCAAATGTAGTTCAATCTCAGCCAAAATGTCTTTGTGCATTGCTAAATGGCGGAGGCACATCACTAGGCGTTTCGATGAACCAGACCCTCGCTTTATCACTCCCTGGAGCTTGTAATGTGCAAACTCCCCCAGTTAGCCGCTGCAATGGTAAATCAAACCATTAAAACTAGTTAGAAACAAAGTTATATTTATATATATATATATTGGTCTAATATATATTTTTGGGCTTGAATTTAGCTGCCAATGGTCCAATAGCCACACCATCATCGAGTCCTCCAGTAGATGACAAACCAGCAACCCCAAGTACACAATCCAAGCCTGCTGTTCCTGCAGGTAATAACTTAATGTTTCAAATTTGCTTTCCTGGATTCCTAGCTATGCAAAATCTCTTACATTTTTTGAATATGCAGGTGGGTCCAAAACAGTCCCAACAACGGCAACTGGCACCTCAGATGCAACCTTCACAAGAATGCAACTTCATCTCACTTTATTCATCATTTTCATTGCTTCATTTGCTGCAAATCCCATCACATTCTGAAATTCGGTCGCTGGATCAATCCTTTCGTGTTCTTTGATCTCAACCGTTACAAAATTTATTTTTTGCCTGTTCTTAAGTATTTATTAGATTCTTTCTCCAATTCTCTATTTTAGAGTGTTAATTAAGCTGCGAGTGTGATTGTATTACCATTATTGTTTTGTTTGCTTAATGAAAAACAAAGATATCTATATTTCCTTGTAAATTTCATTTTCCCACCTTCTAATTTTGTTCTTTTCTTCAATTTAAAGAACAAAAAATAGTAATAAACAACATACAAGAAAACATATATTGACTACAATTTGCAAATACTCGCACAGAAACAGAAAATATATGCAACAAAAGAGTCTTAAGCACTACTTAGTAAAAATGCAAGAACAAAAGAAAAATATTTCATTTCTGAGAGCAGAACATACAATTGAGGCTATTTAAATGAAGAAACTCAATGAAAATGTAAAATTTTGAGCCAGTCCAACAAGAAAGCAAAAAAAAAGGTCAAATACTATGTTGCAGAATCATCAAAGCCTAAACAAAGTTGTTGCATAACCGGTTCAATATCTACCAATATTTCAGGTATTTTTACATTTTGGACAAGCAATTACTTCTTTTTTAAAACTTATAATCAGTCAGACAATTTTAGACTTTTACTTTAATTATCAGTACAATTGTGCTGTTGAATCAATAACATAAGAAAAAGAAGAAGATGATAAAAAAATTAATTGAAAAACTTGTTTATTCTAGTAAATTTTGTACAGAGATGTATATTGTCCTAATATTAATGGAAAGTTTTTCCTTTCTTTATTGGCATTCCTTCATGTGCAACTATCCTCCAATTGATTTCACGTGTTTGTCTGAATCACATTTGAGCCACCTGATGTAATATATGGTTACCTAAACTTATAAAAAAAAAAAATATGGATTAAACTGCCTAGGACAAATAAGTAATATTAATCCAAAGGATTTGGCTGCTCCATGTCATACAGGCTGCAAAATTAACAGTTAATCATTCCATATATAAAATAAAATAATGGGTTGTTAAAATGAACAAGTAAACTATATATATAAATATTTATACATAATAGAAAGCTTAACTTTCAAAGTAGCCAGATGTAGTTGAGCTCCTCCTTGTATTTCTACCAAATAATCCTCAAATTAATAAAAGTTGGCCATCCAAATATAACAAACTGATTCTCTTCCTCGTCACCTTCCACTATAAATCCTAGTCCAATCTTCATTTTCTACTCAATCCCATAACACAAAACATCTCCTATTTGAGAATTGTCCAATAGCCTTCTCAATTTCTTTTAACAAATTCAAACAAAACCCAAAAATGGCATCGAAAGGAATCAAACTCTGCGTAGTTGTGGTCCTTGTAGGTATGCTGTGTGATGGAGCCACAGCTCAATCAGGCTGCACCAGTGCTCTTGTGGGTTTATCCCCATGTCTAAACTATGTTTCAGGAAATTCCTCAACCCCATCATCATCCTGCTGCTCGCAACTTGCTAGTATTGTTCAATCTCAGCCACAATGCCTTTGCACATTAGTTAATGGTGGTGGTGGCTCATCACTAGGCCTTTCTATCAACCAAACACTTGCTCTAGCACTCCCTGCTGCTTGCAAAGTCCAAACACCTCCGGCCAGCCGCTGCAACGGTAATAAAACTATAACTACCCTTAATAGGATTTCAAGTCTAGATTGGTATGATTGTCTTGATTTTTGATAATTTGGCTATATGTTTGAATCAGCTGGTACAAGTCCAACAAGTTCTCCACCAAATGATACACCTCAAACTCCTACTACGCCTTCTTCTGTACCAAGAACTCCAGCAGGTATATAACAAAAATTTCAATTTTTCATAATGAGTTTCGAACATTAATTTGGTTTTCTTCCTAATCATTATAAATTATTATGTTAATATTGTATTGTATGGACAAAAAACAGGTGGTGGCTCTAAGACAGTCCCAACAACAGGAGGAACATCTGGTGCTAGTGTTACAAGAATCCAGCTTCATCTCACCATCTTCATCGTTTTCATTGCGTCATGTGCTTCATATGCCATTAATTATTAGATTCTAAGTTCATTTTGTAGATTAAAGTTTTGTTATTGTCATATTATTTGCAGCTATAAGCACTTGTAATCATATATTGTGTGTTATTTGCAATCTTGTAGCAAGAATAATAATTTAGGCAGGCAACTTGCATTCTTATTTTATTATGGACCAAAAAATCTAATCTATCTACCTATTATTATATAAAAAGAGAAACATAATATGAGTTTAATTTCAATACAATAATATGTTCTGAAATCTCAGAGTGAGTTGTTTACCATAAAACTGTTATTGAATTATTATTTAAATAAAGTAGAAAAGTTGGTAAACAAAATATATACAAACATGCCCCTACAAAGTCTTCTTCACAATCTTCCATTTACAGACCAAAAATTAAACAAAATTATTTTTAAGAATTCCAAATTAACAATATTCTTCATTTCACACATCCAATTATTCCAAGTCATGTTTACATAGCAAGGTCTCATTTTTTTATGGTATGAGCAATTGCAAGAATTTTTGAGAAATGTTTAATTTTGATTAATTAATCTTCACCTGCTACATCACACCAACACCAAATTCTACTTTCTAAATTTATGAATTGTTAATTCTAAGTGGGTACAATTTTATTAATTGAGTGTGAAATAAAAAACTCAATTAAGTTCCAGAATTTTTTTCTTTTTTAAAACTTATTGATACAAGATATTATTATACTGTTTTCTGTTTTTTAATTTACATTTTAATGAAAATGTAATAATTCTGTGACAGAAATTATAATATTTTGTTATGTTATTGGGCTGTCTTTGTGCTTTGAATGTAAGTAGTTAAGGATAAAAAATTATTGTTTGTTTCTCAAAATTTTGCGGATTTGAAAGTCATCATGTCTTCTACTTTTGTTTAACACTTAATCAAAAGCCATAACACTTTAATTCGTGTTAGAAAGAAGCTTCTAAGAAGGTTTTTTATTTTTTATTTTTTAATACAATCCTATATTTTTGTAGATGGACAAGTTAATACAAATTCACTGCATCTGCATCATTATGAAGTGTTTGACCAATCAATCAATGTAAACTTAGACCAGTTTGCCTTTATTTTGACATCCATTCACGCCTCCATCAATCAATTTTATTTTAAAAAATAATTTATTTGCAAATAAATTTTACTAAAAATTTGTTCAAAAATAAGTTCTAAAATTTTAATTCATTTGTTTTAAATTAGAATAAGAACGTATAATTTATTTTATGAAATGAGTATATGGTAAAAAATAACTCAAATTTCGTAATGTTTATAGAAAATGTAATATTTAGTAATATAATTAAAAATAAATAATTATAAAAAATGAAATTACTATTTAAAATGTATATAATTTTTTTAAGACAATTTGGTTTGCTGTTTAAACAATTAGAAGACGCATATATGAAAATGACATTTTAACTTGATATGACAGATGAACTCCATTTTCAAAATTAAGCCAACTGCCCAATCATTATTTCAATACTGCAGATTTTTTATTTTTTATTTTAATAAATTGAGATTTATAAAAGCATTATTCAGCAAGATATATATATATATTTGACACAGTAATAATTCGAACAGTTTCGACGAATTGAAATTAAAAAGGACACAGTTGTTATCTTAGAATAAAACCAAAAAAAAAAAAAAAGTAGAACAAGAGACGACGTCCTAAATTAAAAGCGTACGGCTGACAGATCGAAGGAGTTGTCTTAAACGACACGTCGGAAAAAAAAAAACAAGGCAGCGGCTTAAGTCGTCGGTTTAACCCAAAAAAATGGTATTCCTGCTGCTGCTGCATTGCAACCACGTGCCACGAACGTGTCGAAGAAGACCAGTCCCACAATTAACGAAAATGCCATGGTTATTGGTTAGTTAAGGTTAATGTTTTTGCAGATTGGGAGTGAAGGAGGTGAAGGAAGGAAGGAATATCCCAATCGTCTTAATATTCTGTTTTAGGGTACGCAAAGCAGATTGCCCAATAAAAAAAAAAGACTTTTCTTTCCTTCTTAATCACCAATATATACATCATCTACAAACAACAATCTCCGTTTAAAAGCCTTCTTGTTTTTGTAAATTGCCCTTTCTAATTTACTCTCTTTCTCGCTCGCTGTCAATTTTACGCTACTCTATCCGTCTCCCTCTCTTTGCCTCTGCAAATCTATGCGACACAACTCGGCAAATCTTGTTGTCTTTCAGGTAAAGCTTGTCTTTTGGACTCATTTCTCCTGTTTGTGCCTAAGTTATTGCGACGCCCAATTGCTTTCAATTTTAATTCGATTTTCAAATTATTGATTACCCATCGTTTGTTGTGCTCAATTCCAACTGCGTTTTCCTTTCTAAGTTTTTTTTTTCTTTTTAATATGAAAAAGATTTTCTTTTTGAAGTTAAGAAACTTTCGTTGCTTTCTTGGGGTTAAGTTTTCTTGGTGTTCTGATTTCAATTCGTGCCTTTGCGTTTTGATTTTGTAATGAATTCGAAGGATTAGATCATTTGCGTGTAGAATTCTCTTTAATGTTCAATTTCAGAATGCATCTGGATTAGTCGGGTGTTCTAACTGCGATTTACATGTTAAGACACTGGGGTTTTGGGCTTTCTCCAGTCAAATTTATGAGTTTATGTTATTAGTTTTTAACCCACGATTCACCCTTTGATGTATGTACATTGAAAATGAGATTTGTGTTGTTGCGTGCTGTATTTTTTCCTTGAGTATCTTAATACTTTGGAGTGCTTGTATCAAAATTGTCTGAAATTTTTATGACCTAGCCAGTTTTGTGTATGGTGTGCATTAATGTTTTAACTTGATAATTCAGAGCAAATGTCAACATTGGTTTTAATGTGAATGATTTAGTACTTTGGGCACTTCCTAAAGTTGCACCTTCATAAATTTTATTTTCTTTTGACAATCCCACATTCAAAAGATGACCTTTTATTCTGTATTACACTTATACCTTATTTTCTTTCCTATGAATATAAGAAGTGTTTTTGCAGCAGAGTTCGGATTATCTCCATGAAATAACGCAGTCAAGTACTACATGTAGCTCTACATGCAAAATTACCTATTAGCACATAGACTTGTTATTATTATCATGAATGCCCCAGAAATGTATAAAATACTGTAAGTTGCTGCATAGTGTTCTCAATAGAAGACAAGTTGACTCTTCTCTAATTTCCAATTCCCGTAACAGCTGTAATTCCAAGAAAGATTAATGGCTCCTTTATAATCACTGTTTTTATGTTGAATTTGAGTTTCTACAGTCCTAGTCCATTTCAGATTCTACTGACAGTTTCTAGTTGAGTTATATTTTGTAAAGTCATCCATTTCTCTTTGCATGACAACAATTCAATGAAGAGTTTTCTTATTTCTAAGATTTTACTTAACTAAATTTGCTATAACAAGACTTTGATCCTTCTCCTTGCACAATTAAATACAAGAAAATGTTTCATCCAACTACAGATTTACACTGCATTAGAAATTGTTGAATCTAAGGTCTTAATCACACAAAATATGGAGCAATTAGTTTTATTTTATATTATAGGAATTGATAAATCTTTCATGTTTGCATAAGGTATAGAAAAGGATAAGAGCGCAGGATTTGGTCGAATTCATATTGATGGATTCTAAATGTTGTCACTTGTCAAGGCAAGTAGCAGTCTAGACTTTAGAAAATTCTCTCCGAGGCAAGACTAGGATATGTTTAAAGGAGACTATGAATCAACTGTGGTTCTAGATAGTTATAGACTTATACTGATAAAAAGAGTGAAATATTGTATATTTCTGCAGTTTATGCCTTCAGAATTATAAATGTTGTTATTTTTTGCCACACCCGTGCTGTGCTGTTTCCATATGTCCCTTTGCTGATTTGATCTGTTTCTGTTTCAAAAATGTCAGGCATAAGGTTTTTGGAGTGAGTATAATTTAATTTATTCAAAATATATATGTAGAGAAGTCTGGTTATTAATGGATGGAATAAGAGAATCATATTTTTTTTGTACTCCTTTTTGCCATTATGTCTAGTGAAGTGATGGGTACCCTTGATGCTAATAAAGCTCGTTTCATATTGTTGATATTTTGATGTACCTTCATGCACAAAGATCTTAAGTTTCCAGAACTGTGAACCGATTTTCACATAATTATGTTTCTTTGTTCTGTTGTGCCAGATAGCCTATGCCAATACTTCCATCAATAAAGCAACTACTGCCAGTGGAAAATCATTTGAGACTTGAGACGAAGTACAGTGATGAATATGTCTGAACTGATTGAAGGTCTTCCGGATGCCATTGCTATTAGATGCATTGCACGTGTTCCCTTCTACCTCCACCCCCAGTTAGAGCTTGTTTCTCGCTCGTGGCGAGCTGCTATCCATAGTTCTGAGCTGTTTAAAGCCCGACAAGAGGTTGGTTCAGCAGAAGAGCTGCTATGTGTGTGTGCTTTTGATCCAGAGAATTTATGGCAGCTGTATGATCCTCTTCGAGACCTCTGGATAACTCTGCCTGTCCTGCCCTCAAAAATCAGGCATCTTTCACACTTTGGTGCTGTCTCTACTGCTGGAAAACTTTTTGTGCTTGGTGGTGGTAGCGATGCTGTAGATCCATTGACAGGCGATCAAGATGGAAGCTTTGCAACCAATGAAGTCTGGTCATATGACCCTGTAACACGGCAGTGGGCTTCTCGTACATCAATGCTTGTTGCTCGTGCAATGTTTGCATGCTGTGTTCTGAAAGGAAAGATAATCGTTGCTGGTGGGTTTACTAGCTGCCGGAAGTCAGTATCTCAAGCAGAAATGTATGATCCCGAGAAAGATGTCTGGATACCAATTCCAGATCTGCACTTAACTCACAATACAGCGTGCTCAGGTGTAGTGCTTGGGGGGAAAGTGCACGTATTGCATAAGGGTTTATCAACAGTACAAGTTTTAGACAATGTAGGGTCTGGGTGGACAGTTGAGGATTATGGTTGGCTCCAAGGTCCAATGGCGGTTGTTCATGGGTCCTTATACGTGATGGGCCATGGACTAATTTGCAAACAGGAGGGGAAAATGAGGAAAGTTGTGGTCTCAGCGTCGGAATTCCGAAAACGGATTGGATTTGCAATGACCGGGCTTGGAGATGACATTTATGTGATTGGAGGGGTGATAGGTCCTGACCGTTGGAATTGGGATATCAAGCCAGTGTCTGATGTTGATATCTTGACCGTAGGGGTTGACAGGCCGACTTGGCGCCAGGCAACTCCTATGACAAGGTGCCGTGGTACAGTACTTGGTTGTACACAGCTTAAAATTTAGGTCAAATTTGAATTATATGATTTGCTGCTTTGTTGTGAAAAATATGTTGTTGCGAAGGCATTGATTTGTGTCCTATTTGGAGAAGAGGAATTGTATTTTTTCTCTCTGGCGAGATTGTTTGAAAGCTATAATCCTTGCCCATTAGATTTCTCTTGATGTAAGAGTGAGTATTGGAGAGGAAAATCCCATTTTGTGGACAAATCTTTGGCTCTTCAAACAGTTAAACAAATTATACATGAAATTTTAGTGATAGGGGTGGATTAGGAACCATTTTTGTTTTCAACAAGTTTACTTATGGACAGCACATTCTAAAAATCTTCTCTGTTCGTATTCTTCTTATTGAATGGCTTCCCCTCACTAATTTAATGCACTTCTCTTGGGCATTCATCTCCGTATATATACATCCTCAAATGCAATGATAACAAATATGTTAACGAAAATGATATTCCTTAATATTTTAAGAAAATTATGACATTTACTTAATTATACTGGACTTCTCTTGGGCATTCATCTCCCTAGCATGAAACCGACGCATTTTCAGTCCCGTTTACGTTTGAAATAACTTTTTTTATCCGGACCTATAAACAAACTGTTGGTTAATCACCTAAGCTTGTGAACCGCCGACCAAACCTGGCCTGCCGTGCTCCGGTACGGGTTTTGTCCCTCCCCACCTCAGCCCGTGAAATTGGGGTTGCGGCTCGAAACCGGCCCAGCCCGTGACAACATCTACCCCCACAGCTCCCGATTCATATTGGCCCATCATATATTACATTCAAAACTTTGGCACGAAAATTTCGCACACTAAACCCTCCAAATCTTGATTTGCAAATAAACCCTAAAACCGTTCCTTGATTGGCAGTTGACCATGGAGGACACTCAATTTGAATCAGGAGAAAACAACCGGGACATTGAGGTGGCTCCTGCCCTAATTGCAGTTCATCCGACACATAATTCTGTGGCTGTCGCGGTCGGTTCGGATCTCCGGGTCTTCCTTCTCCGGTGAGCAACGTTCGATTTTGTCTGTAGTTAGTATTATATTGAATTTTAACTGTAAGTTGCATAATGAATTTTTCCGGTTATGTTCAATTTCATGATAGCGAGAGTTGTGGAGTATCTTTGGTGGACAATTCTCCTGAGCCTTTCCATAAGGATTCTATAAGAGCTATTCGCTATGGCGCAAATGGGAAATTTCTTGTATCTTCTGGCGACGATAAACTTGTTAAGATATGGTCTACCGATTCTTGGCACTGCATTAGTTCAGTGTAAGTTTTACTACTACAAGTTAATTGTATTGAATGTGTTTGAGCGCTTGCTATAATGCATATGGAAATTATTTAACTTTTGCTTGGATTTAAATGAGGCAAGAGTGTCACAGAACCTGCAAAAGAAAGCTAACAATGCTTAAATTTTTGTAATGAATTTTTCCTAGAATCTGTTATTTGATTACTGCTCCTAACTTCTGCTCATGGAGATGAATGCCAGTCTCTTAATCTTATGGGTTAAAGTTTCATTTCATGTGTTTAAAGTGAATTATTATTAGTTACTGAAATATTCCTGGTTGTTTTAACGGAACAGGTGTGCAGAGAAAAGAGTCAGTGCAGTTGCAATAAGCCATGATGGTTTCTACGTTTGTTTTGCTGATAAATTTGGAGTTGTTTGGGTTGTGGATCTCCATGAGCTTGATGGAAATGAATCTTTAGCAATTAAAAAGGCAGCACCTTTGCTTTCTCATTACTGCAGCATCATTACTAGCCTGGTGAGCTATTTTCAATTAGTTATCTTTGAACTTCTTTCAGTATTATAGGGCACTTCTTGTTTTGGATTGTTTGGAACTTGTTTTGCTGAATATTTTGCTACCAGAAATTGTACCTTGGATTAATAAGTATGTTCTTCAGGAGTTTTCACCAGATGGACAATTTATTGTTAGTGCAGATAGGGACTTTAAGATTCGTGTAAGTTCACTTTCCAATTCCAATTAACTGAGATATAGCTAAGTTTTATACCTGTTTATGTGATATTATTCTCGTGGCAGGTTACTGTGTTTCCAAAGAAGCCTTTAGATGGAGCTCATGAGATCCAATGTTTTTGCCTTGGTCATACCGAGTGAGTGAAGGTTTTAATTTTATGATCATTTATTTTCCTTGTATTGTTGTATTAGTTGTACACATTATAAGGAATTAGACTCTTTAAATAGAAATAATAAGGATAGCCCCAGTTGCTGCTTTTCTAGTTAGATTTGAATTTTCTTTGATGCCTTCTAACTGAATGCAGTTGAATTTTCCATACAGCTACTTTAACATCTCTCTTTTCACATATTATTGACAGGTTTGTCTCCTGTCTTGCCTTTATTTGTTCTGTAGATTGCCCCCAGGGGTTTCTCGTTTCTGGTGGTGGTGATTCTACTGTGAGCATTCAAACGTAGCAACTTGGTTATTGTTTAAATTAGATTCCTTCTTCTTTCATGTACTGAATGAGCATTGACATTTGATTTCTTTACTATGCAGGTTCGCTTGTGGGATATTATCTCTGGATCTCTTCTTGATACATGTGAAGTTGGAGCCAAGGTATGAGATTCATGTTTCTAATTCCTATAACAAATTAGAGATAAGTTTTGTATGGATTTTCTGGTGATAAGTTCGGAATGGATTTGCTTGCCCAAAGCCATAAGATTACAAGTGTTATTTGTATTGTAAATTGAGCAAGATCTGGTGATACAACCAGAAATTAACTGGGCAGGGGAAATTAAGAAAATATGAGCACCAGTTCAAATAAGGTGCTCTTTTGTTGTGGTTGTTGGTTATCTTACATATTTCATTTTGACTTAATGAAGGCAGGACTTTTAGAGTCCAACAGTAGTGATGAGAACTGTTATGCTGTATCTGACCTATGCACTATCCGAGATGGGAATCTTGTTGCAGTGGCCATCCAAAGGCAAGTTTCTAAGCAATATGAATCTTGTTCTTTGTCCCTTTTCTTTATTGAGTTTCTGGACTTTAATCAAATGTCTATAATTTCCTGATTGATATGTTAGCTTGCAAGGAATACTGCTGCTAAGTGCTGACGTTCCTTCCCAAACTCTCAATGTTGTCAAGGTAAGGATCCTAACTTCTCTATATGAGTAATAAAAACAGTAGTGCAGTGCTGCATTTTTTTTTTTTCGAGGTTGTACTATGCTCTACCTTTTCCAGATAAAAATGAGTTGGTGACATGTCATATCCAGGATATGTATTTTTCACCCTCCTAATTGACATCTCTGGGGTAACTTTTGTAGGTGATTTCTGTCACCGGAGAAAGCTTCATTCCTACAAGTTTGGCTAGCAGCTCTTGTGCAGAATTTTTATGGATGATAACTGGTGTCTCTAAATTGAGTGGTTCAGATTACAACTCATTGGCTCGGGTGAGGGTCCTTTCTGGTTCCAAGAAGAGCAACCCAGATTCCGCTGCACATGAGCTAGTTCTGCTGGGAGACAATGAAGTGCCAGGGGCAGAGCAATTACTGGAGAAGTTACAAGGAAGTGTGTCGATCGAGGAAAAGGTTTTCTTAGCAGCAGCTGAAGCTGTGAAAAAAGCAATGTGCAAGTTATTAATCAAGAAGCAATACTCCTCAGAAAAGAGGGATTTTAGAAAGAGAAGTAGAAACGACAGGAAAGTCAAACAATGATGGTTCTAACTGCAGCTTCTTCTGTGAGCCATCTGAGCTTGAGATATTTTTGTAGTTCTGTTAGGTTCACTTGTAATATGTCATTTTAGATATTTTATTTATATGATTTAAGTGCCGCAAATATTAAGGGTTGCTTATTTTTGTATCATTGACTGATTTTTTATTGGATTCTAAGCTTACTCAATCATACAATAATAAATTAAAGTTTGGTTGCTAAGCAAGTTGTCTGAATGAAAAAAAGTGTATTCTTGAGGCTAATTAAATGTTGGAAGAAAAGATTAATAAGCAATTAAATTTTAATACTGCAATTTAAACAAACAAAGGAATCAACTTCTGGTATATAGATTAAACAGACGAAGAAGGAATTTTTTGCAACGGTCAAAATGTTGATTAATAGATTAAGATAATATAAGCCGCAGCAGCAAATATGAGGTATCATCCTACTTGGAGCCAACGCCATTCTCATATCTTGATATTAATATTTGAAAATAAAATAAAAAGTAAGAGTCAAATAAACAAGTTTTATCTTTAAATTACTTGATTTAGCTGCCAATCCCTCTTCTTTATTGAATTAATTCATACACCTCCACTTGATTGATAGTGATTGTTAATGCATTTTCGCTTTTGCTTTTGCCACGTGTTACTCCAACCCTACTTCCGCTGTTTATAAATTGAGTGATTTGTGTGGCTGAACCTCTAAATATATTTATACATAAATTTTTAGGATTATTATAATAAACTTAAACTTATATATTATAAAAGATAATTACTTTCCCATCTCTAAAATTTTCTAAAGTTGATTTTCATTATTTGCGATCATAATAAAATAATATTTATTCGGTATATAAGCCTTTTTCTGAAAAATAAAAATAAAAGTACTCAGATTTTCATGAGAAAAGAAAAAAAAGAAAAATATAAATGGACGAAAAAGTACATATAACTTGCATGAATATATATTTAAATCAGATGATGATTTGAATTGTGGTGCTTTTCGATTCGCTCAAGTCTCATTCTATTTTCCTTTTATTGGATAATGGCAGTGATCTCTTGATTTCTGTAGGTTTACATTATTTTTTTTTTTTATAAAAAAAAGTCCACATCACCTCAATTTATACACCCAAAAAAATAAAAATCAATTTTAACCAAATATTTTAGTTTTATTTATTATTTTAATCTATATTTATTTTAAGTAATTGGATTATTATTATTACGATAAAGAAGCTCAAATTTCATTAGGTGGTAAATCTCCAATTACAAGATTTTCAATACAGATAAATAAATTATACAGGAGATGCGGGAAATAATGATTGAAAATGTATTAACCTTTAATTAGTGATTGTTTAAAAATGACAAGTCAATGTTTGATATTTTAATATTTGTAGAATTAGGAATCTTTCACATCTTTGAGGTCATTATTAGATTGAAAAAAGAAAAAGCGTACTTGATATGATTCAAGTTGCATTATTTTTGTTTGAATTAGATGAAAATGGATTGATTAATATTATTATTAATTGTAATTAATAATTCATAATTATGAGTGTGAAACTAGTTGATAGGGGAATTTGTAGTTATCAATTGAAACGAAATTCAATTATTAGTAGGGAGCAAGCATTGGGGTAGGGGTCCCTTCACAATCATCACCATTTAGGGCTATCCATCCCTACCCCACAATCTCATCAACTGGAGTGCTATTTTTTTTTTTTTTTAATTAAGTGTACAAAATATATTTTATGTATTGAATTATGTTCCACTAAAAAACTGTTACGCACCCATACGCGCGTTGATCTTCTTGGTTTTTTTTTTTTTTTTTCTGAGAAGTAGAAGTTTTGAGAGCTGCCTCGTGTATGTAGTCGTACTATGTATTGACGACAGGACCAATTTGTGCCGTATCATTTAAAAGAACAGTTATAATATAAACGGAAAATACTATTTTTTTCATATATTTCCACTTAATTTATAATTTTTACCTGAATTTTATTTTATGTCCTTCCGGTGGTCTCTATGTGCCAACATGGTAGAACAGTTCCATCAGAATGTTAATCCGACTGCTTTTAGATTTTCGATTCCACGGTTTCTCCACCCTAAGGCTGTCATTCCTGGTGTTTTTGGTGGCTAGAAATAAGTTCACCGGCTCACGGACTTGCTTATGTTGGTGAAATTTAGCAGTGGCGATAATCCGTTCTGTTAGTTGAAACGCGAATTCAAATTTTTGTCATTTTAAACACGTTTTTCCATCACTTTGAGCAACTATCATTTTAAACGGTAAAAAATGACATCCAACATTTAAAACACGTGTAGAACACAAATTTTTGACCAAATGTTTGATCTCCAAAATCCATAATTTTTCTAACGTAAAAAACACAATTTGGAGTCTAGAATATTGCACTTTACAATTATTTTTTAGTATTAAATATGAGAATGACATTGTTTATTAAAATTTAAGAGAAAAAAGATGGAAAATGAAAAAATTGCAGTTAAAAAAGGAACAATATAAAATTTGTTAGAAATGTAATTATTGATCATGAATAAACTCGAGTAACTTCTTAAATTTGATGAGTTAAAATTTTTCAGATAATTTAGTTGTTAATTTCTTAATTGAAAATTTTAGTATTGTTAAGTTAAGAATTCAATTTAAGTTTTATGTAAGTAATTGTAATTTGCATTTATTATTACTTTACTTTTTAATTCATGTACAGTTTCTATTATATTTTGAAATTGAAATCGAAATTTGTATGAAATAGTTTTTTAAATGCTATATTCATGTTTAAATAGCTAATGACTATAACATGATGCCGAATTTTCAAATTTCTTATGAAATAATAAAAATAGCAAAATTTTTAAACCATAGTTTTTAATTAAATACCATATTAAACATGTATTTAGTTATATATTTTTTTTAAAAGTCAGTGATTTTTTAACTGAATAATTGACTGTTTTTGTTCGGATTGCCGAATTATAATTGCCGTCCCGTTTTTAACTATCGTGGTCGGATAGCGTGATTGAATCCAACCTTGTTGTTTCTGTTCACATTCTCTTCCTTTTTTCTATTTTTTTTTTAATTAAAATTACAATTTAGTGCGACTTTAATGGTCCATTTATTAATATATAATTAAGAGAATTATATTTTTTATCATTTTCCTAATTGTCCATTTATTAAAATGTAATTAAACTTTTCGGAGTTTATAAAAAAATAAAATGATATTTATTCATTTCTTTTTAGGAACTAAATCAAATTATAATTTTTGGGAGTTAATTTTTCAGAAATTATATCAATTTGAACCAAATGATGGCTAAATCAATATTTTAGAAGAATTTATACCTTCAATTACATTTCATATTATATATTTAGAGTCTTAATTTATTTTCTTATCTGCAGACCAAATAATTATAAATTATATTATGTTAGGAATAAAATTTTATACTTTGGAAATATGAAAACCTAGTAATTATTAATCTTAGAAAATATTCCTAATTTTTGAGAAAAATAATAAAACCTACATACATCATCGACTACTGAAACATGGACCCAAAATTTATGGGGCTATAGGAAGTGCTGAACGGAAGTACACGTTAATAAAAGGAAAATGACACCGCTCCGCTCTTCAATGGAACCCACCATTACCTTGCAACTGCCAGCGGTCCCGGCCTTTTTAATTACGTTGCGCACACCACTTTTCTTTCTTTTTTTCTTTACCCCCCATTTTTCTTCTTACTCGAGACTTGAGAGTTAAGGAGGGATTATTTATATGTGCGAACAATCACCCGTTTCTTATTAAATTTATCAAAAATTTCTCAAATTTCGAACGGCTTGATGATCAATTAAAGGTGGATGATAGTTTAGGGAACTTCTGACGTTTCCACGAATATTATGAGATAGACAGGACAATTCATATGGAAATTCGTTAGTCAAATAAATCGTTAAAAATTACTTAAAAAACAATGGCTAACAATAACTTTGAATTGGACCCAATATACAATATGAAATAGGTTTAATAGAGATGTCATCTTTCAAATTTAAAGTAGAATTAAACATGAGCAGTACATCCCTACTCTCCTAACTCTATAAACAGTAACCATTAACCATAGATCATTGACTTTCTTCTATAAATATTAACAATTTCTTTTTTTTGTTACCAAATTTCATTAAATTTAATTTGTATGTAACGTGAGAAAGATTTTGCGAAAGTTAGTATTATAAGATGGTAAGAAAACGACATGAGAAAGTAACTGACGGAAGTGAAGAAAGGAAGTTGCGGTTAGTAAACGAAACTAACTGATAATTTGCATAACAGTGACCTTAATAATTTCTGAGTTTCTTTCTCTGCGCGTAACCGTTTAGCGGTACCACCCCCAAATTACAAAGTGACATATGTGAAAAAGTGTAGTCAAGCCATTCGGCAATCCAGCGGCCCATTACAAAAACGACACTTTTTAATAATAATAAGACAATGCATCTATTTCTTAATACCAATTGCATCCTTCTCATAAAATTTGCACATTTTTCATTTTATTATTGCTGCATTTTCTTTTTAATAAATTCCACTATTCTAAATTTAAACCCTTTAAAAAAAACTTAAGTTTCAATGAGGAGAGAATATTTGTCAATATTCTCTGTCTAAAAAAAGAAAAAGTATCCTATTTACATTTTCTTTATTATAATACATTAAAATATAAAATTCAGTAGACAAAAATATATATTGTTATGTAGATGATATAAATGAAAAATTGTGAGCTCCATAAAAAAAAAACTAAAAATTATCTAATAAGGAATTAAATTCTACTAGTATAATTTAATTTTCTTAATGTTTAAAGCAGTAAGTATATGTCTATATAAGAAGTATATAAAGGGATTATTTTTCTGAAAAATAGAATGGATTTTTATACCATCGATGGGCCAAACTACATAGTATGATTTAACATTATCCACAAAAAGTTTGATATTTGTATACAAATGCTGCCATGTAAACGTATCCATCAGAGAAATACAGATGCAATAATTTAAGATGCAATTATACGCACTTTAGAATTTTCCTTTTAAAAGGAGTCTGAAGCAAGCCTCTTGTGTTCTAATTTCAAACTTTTTTTATCTTTTTCTTCCTATCTTTAGCTCTTTCCTTCTCTAAAGTTGCTATTTCTTGTCAATTTTGCAGCGCAACAATTCATATGATTCTGATGGCCAGCCATTAAAATTGAAACCCACTAACACAAACTCATCACTTCATTCACTTGCCACAAGAGGATTTCTTATTAGATCATATTTTAATTCCTTTTGAAAAAGTTAATGAAAAGACTACCACAACAAGACACGAATTAAACCCAGTTTCTATTTTTAGTTTTCATTAATGGAGGCTACCGAGGTTTAGCAGCCATTGATGGTGATTTCTTCATAATCTAATATCAATAATTTCAGGTGATGCTTATTGAATTTTTGCTATTTCGTGTTTATTCGATAAATCTGCAACTAATTTTTACTTTTTTCTGTTGGGCAGTGAGGTTATTTATATTTTAATATAGAAAGAAGTTATGCTGAGGAACAGATCAAGAGCAGTGACCAGCAAACAACCTCTAATGACTGATCACAGCTCTCAATCTCAATCCCAATCACCTCCGATCCAAACTGAAACAAAACCACGTCCACCGTTCTTTTGTTCTTCAAAGCTCAAAGCTTTCGCAGTTCAATGTTTTCCTGAAGTTGAACCAGAGATGAATCCTAGTCCTACCTCAACTCTTGACCCTACTACTAAACCATTCCCTGTTCTCAAAAACCCATTTTGGTATGACAAAAACCCACCTAAATCCCCTAGAAATTTCTCTGAAAACAAACACTTATGGGAACAATTAGACTCAAAAGGCATTGGTATTGCTCTTATTGATGAAGAAAATCCCAACCAACACCACCAAAATGAATCTTTTTCTGTAACCAGTAGTAACAGAATGGTCTTGTTTGGGAACAAACTCAGAGTCCAAATTCCCCAAGTTTTGAACTTTACAGTTTCTCCAAGTGACTCGCCTAAATCCCCAGCTGATTTCGGAATTAAAAGCAGGAATTCTCAATTTTCAGTACCTAGGTCTACAAATTCTGGTGTTCAAACAAAGGAATTTCCTCAAGTGTTAACTAGGTGTCTATCTATGAGCGAAATGAAGCTATCAGAAGATTATACATGCGTTATTTCTTATGGTCCTAATCCAAGAACTACTCATATATTTGATGACTGTGTTTTGGAGAATTTGAATTCTTTATCAGATAAAGCCAACTCTGCCCCAAAGAATTTCCTCAGCTTTTGTCACACATGCAAGAAGAATCTTGAACAGAAAAATGACATTTTTATCTACAGGTTTGTTTCATAAATTTCAAATCTTTACTCTGGTTTCCTGAAATTCTTATAAAAAGACAGCAAAAATTACAGTAACTTTTTATCTTTACAATTATGCAGAGGTGAAAAAGCATTTTGCAGTAAAGAGTGCAGATACCAAGAAATGCTGATAGATGAAGCAGAGAATTGAGCATTTTGATGGGTATTATAAAGAAAATCCTGAATTCTTCTTTAAAAAGGGTTTTGAAGTCCAGACTTGCCGAGACAGATTCTTGTTTTTCCAAATTTTGCCATTCTTGGGTTGGATGATATCATGAGAAGAAAACTATTTACAATTTGTAAAACAAAAAGTTTGGTAACTCTTTTTTTTTTTTTTTTTCCTTTTCTTTTTCCCTCTCACCTGCAGATAGAGATAAGAGAGGATTGAGATTATTGTATTATAGAGTGGAAATTTGGTTAAATAATGGATATGATAAGTTTTGCACTTTACCCAAAGTTTTTGGCCTTTGTAGTGTATGATGAATGATGATGCTGTAATAGTGAGAACTCAGAACTCGCATTTGCCTGAGCTTTTGTTGTTTTTTGTTTTTGTTTGTTATCATTTCTGGCCATGCCCATTTTTGTCCATATTTGGGTGACCAGTTGTTTGGGTTTAGCAGCTTAATTCAAAGGAAATATATGTAGTAGTTAAGAATTTTGATACATCATATTGCATAAAAGACAAGTAGAATAGTTCAAATGATTTAGATCGAGGGAAGATAATTAAAGAATAAGAAAAGCTACTTAAATCTTGATATTAATAATTTAATATAGCATAATTGTGTATCTTCCTTTGTTAATTCATTCATATGATTGCATATGTAGCATAAATAATATGAAATGGTATAATTTAATTTGGGATATGTTTTATTCAGTCCATATATATGTTCTTATCTAGGATCCTAAGTTAATTGTAATCCTGTAAAACAGAAACGAATTCTAATAATGATTTAAGTACTGGTTTGTTCATACTTAGTATTCTCATGAATTACAAAAGGTTTACAAAAGGTTTTATGTCCTTAAGTGGGTTTGAGGACAGAGTAATCTTCTTCTTAAGAATATTAAGCATGGAGGCTTCCGACCCTTTGCTTGCAAAACCATTGAATCTAATATTTTGCTTTTATTTTTTACTTTAAATTGTAAATTGGTTTGAGTTAAAAACAGTACTTTCAAGTACAAATAAAATTGCTGAAAAATGAATAAATCATAAAATATGAATAAAGTATATATATGTATATATAGTTATAGCAGTTGATTGGTTCCTTTAAGGAAAAATCATGAAATGAAGTGACTGATCAATTAATTCAAGCCAACAAATTGTTGTTAGAAAAATATTATTATATAAAAGTTTTTATAGTGGGAGCATTTTAGAACAGTATACTCAAAATACACACTTTTATAATTGAACTTTTCTCTTTTTTGCCTAAAGGTAATAGTAAGCAGTCTTCAGTTTAATAGTATATGTTATGAGACAAAGGAAAATACAAGCAACACCAACAATATTAAGGAGATTTTAGAAAGAACTTGGGAGCTATAACTTGTTCGCATGAGGCAAATAGGCTTGCTGATTTCTTCGCTCCTCAAGGCCGCAATGCTACTTCGGAGGTTTGTGGATAGGGTTGCAAACGAGCCAAGCCATTAGCAAGCGACTCAATAAAAACTCGACTCGAACTCGGATTAATAATAAACGAGCTAAGTTTAAGCCAAATATTTGGGCTCGTTTAATAAACGAGCCGAGCAGTTAGACTTGCGAACAACTCGTTTAAAAAGGCTTGCGGGTAAGTTTAAGCCAAATATTTGGACTCGTTTAATAAACGAGCCGAGCAGTTAGGCTTGCGAACAACTCGTTTAAAAAGGCTTGCGAGTGGCTCGTTTGATAGGCCCGCAAGCTGCTTGTTAAATAAGCTCACAAGCTTATCTAAATGACGTCGTTTGGATATCAAACTAAAAAATATATTTCAGCCACTTCATTTTTTGCTATATTGTTTCTCTTTCACTGAAACGGTTATTTTCATTTCCTTACTAAAACGACATTAAAAATGAATTTTCTTAATTTTTGACTAACTGTTAACGAGCTCGAATAACAGCAGAAAATGAGTTTGAGCTTATTTGCGAGCTAAAACTTGAACTCGAGACGAGCTCAAATTCAAGTTTATTTGCGAGCTCGAATAGCAACATGAAACAGACAAGCTTGCGAGCCTAAAACGAGCGACCAAGCTCAAGCTTTCAAATTTTCAAACAAGCTCGAGCCGGGCTTTCACTTAGAGCATGAATACGAGCTCAACTCGAACTCAAACTCATGAAATTTAAGAAAAGTTGTGTTCGAGCGGTACAATACTCGGCTTAGCTCGTTAAGTTTTAAGCTACCAAACGAAACCACTCTTCCATTCAAAAACAAAAGTAGAGATTCTTTTGAACCACAACATCGACAAACACGTAGCAAGAAACACTTTATTGCAAGGATTTTAAATTATCCTGATTGTAAGAAAAAAGAATGGATGCATTTTAAATTATCCGGACACTTGATTCTAAGAAAAAAGAATGGATATCAAAATAATAAATTTTAAAAAGTTTAGATAATAAATTTTCAATTATCCCGATAAAATAAGGTTAATTTCTATGAAATATCACTTTAATTAAAATTTTAGCAAGCACTTAAATATTTAAAATTATTTAATTTGACATCAAAATAATTGTGAGTAGAAATTATGTAAATTTAACTCCAATTAGTTAAAATTGTTGAAATAAAAAACTACTTGCATCATTATTTCATTACACCAAATAATATAATTAAATTATACACGATTACTCAAATAAATCTTGTTTTAAATATAAATATAATAACATTGATATTTTATTTTATTTTTTATTACTAATTGATATAATTTATAATTGAAAGATAAGTTAAAACATTTTTTAACTAATATTATTATAATTTATTATTAAATTAGAAAAATTAAATTATTAAAATTTTACTCTTTAAAAATATAGATAGATAGATATAATGATTTGATCTGAGTATTTAGATCGTAGTTATTTAATCCTTATAATTAAATAGTTTTTTTTTTTTTTTTTTTGTTAAAAATTGTCAGGCATGTTGCTTTAAAAAGACATAAATAACCTTTCAAAAAAAAAACATAAATAATTCAGAAAAAGAATGAAAATATTTTGTTCTCTCCAAAAGGTCTATGACATTGGTTTATGAAACATAAAATACTTCAAAATTGAATAATCAAACCCATATATACATTAGTAATTTTAACCAATCACATGTCAAGAATATTTATATGACGAAAAATAAATCTAAAAATTGTTTAACATGATTGTTTAGTGTAATGATAATGCAAGCAACAAACTAACAAACCAAATAGTGAGTTGTACATTCTCAGCTTTTTCAAACAACAATCTATAAATTATTGGTAAGCTTGAGCAATTATCAGATGCCATTTGCCACACATGCCCATAACCAGACTCAATTGTCCAACTTGTTAGAGTAGAGTCATCCTACATCTAAGTCTGCCCATTTTGCAGTTCAAACGGCAAAACCCACACTGCATTTTAAAAGGTTCAAACTCAATAACTAAAGCTAGAAAACAATACTAAACCTTTTCTTCCTCAAAGACAAGTCCAAGATTGTGAAATTAATTTTTGAAACTAATTTTAAATCTTAAATTTTGAACTGAAAAATTGTTTTCTTCCAAGAACCACCTAGAGAGTTGTAAAACAATTCAAGAAACAAAACCAAACCCTAAAGCTTCCGCTCTGTTCTGTTTCCAAATTTAGATAAACCGAAACCACCAGTTTTGGCAGTTCAAAGCCCTACAAAACCTACAAGGAATTCATCACTTCCCCTTGCAACCGAAGCTGATTATGCTCTCACTAACTTTAAATCAAAATAAGCATAATTTGAGACTGCACGCAGTTGCAGAGAGCCCAACAGCACTAAGTGAGCAATCAGTGAATCCCAAAGAGAACAACCTTTCTTACACATGAACAAACACTAATCAACAAAGATCCAATGGAACAACCATACAAACCTTATTAATGATGTTTCTAAGATCAAAAGGCTAAACAGAAACTAAATAGGGTGTTAAGCTTCACATACCAAACACAACTTATTTTAAAATTCCCAGTAAGCTCCATTGCCCCCATCAAATCATTCCTTCCTTGGAAATAGTTGTACTACATACAAAAGAAAATATAACAAGCATAAACCCCTAATGCAACAACATCCAAACATGCCATGAAACCAAAGTCCATAGCATAAGACCAAAAAATAATTGCTTCATCCATCCATTAATGAAGAGGAACCATTCGATAAACTTAAATATAAGGAGAACATAATTAAACTGATATAGCAGTCTAGATACAATATGATACTCTAAAAAACACAACATAGCGTTCCACGATCAGATATCAGAACATTAACTAGACTACTTGAAAGACTCCTGGTGCACTAGAAAAACAAGCAGACAGATATTTGCTTATATTTTCTTGCACACAAACTGCATGTTGATCTTCATCAGAATCACATTAAGACAACAACCATCATACTCTCATGAACATGTCCTACAAAGCAGCCTCTTGAAATCTTCCAACAGAAACCTGAAAGCTGGAACACGGGTTCAGAGAGCATAAGTAACAATTTTTTGATATTGTAAAACGATACCCTTGTATACAGAAAGAATAAATAAATAAAACACGGACAAGGAAAACGATTACCTTTAAAAAGGCTTTGATGACCAACAATCTCCAACAAACATAAGCTTCAAGAAGAGGACATACTAAATATTACACTAGAAAGAACAAGACATCTATAGGCTTACAACAGGAAAAAGCAACACGGATTGGATCTTCAACTTTGACTTACAAACGCAAGGAGAAGAAGAGGCTAACAACCACTTCCAAATTCCACTTACCACTTTCCCTCTCAAAAAACAGAAAAGATGGCAAAGAGGAAACAACACCCAGGCAGAGTGTATACAAGGGGAGTTAAGGCCTATCTTAAAGAAACAAAAAACAGAAATGGTATGTATATGAGGAGATGTTGATTGTTGAGAAACTAATTCAGGTAATGAAGAAGAGAGTAAACCAGTTACAAGAGAATAGAGCATTTGGAATTCAGGTGACACTTTAATACAGATCTAGCACCCTAATAATGTCAAAAAATACAGAAAGAAAAGGGCTCAGGAGGAAATTAAGATGATATTACATTAACCAAACAAAAACCTATGAGATTGGAGTGAGAGGACTCTAAACAAGCTCTAAAGTATATACACTGGTTGAATACTATAAACCTAAATTTTACTTCATGACTGAACTTTTAATTAAGGAGGTTATATCATTATAAGGGAGAACTTGACATCATAACAAAGATGAAGTTTCCTTTTAAAGGCAATAGAACAGAGTAGCACGTTGTTCCATTCCACTGCCAAAGAAGTAGAATAGTTAGTCCCTAATCTCTCTGAAGGCATCAACAAATTCAGTGTCCATCCATGTCACACTTCCCAACCCACAAGTAAATCGCCCCATCTTAGCTGCACAGTATTACCAGACTTACTAAGCCAAACCTATCATACAACTCCATACACAAATCAAGTTATCAAATTGTGGAGTTCCACAGCCACCAAAACTACAACTGTCATTATCCCCGTTCGCTGCCACCATCAAACACTAAACAAACTTCAAAAGATGCACTAATTTTATTCCATCTATATACAGTCTAAAACTAAAATATTTACAGGAGCAAGGCTCCTCCTTTTCACTCATCTGCCGCATCTAGGTTAAGAATGCGGCGCAGAGTCTGAGTTGCAGAGTCAACGCCAAGAAACAGGTCTTTTGTAAATGGATTATGATTCCTTGTGGGGGATGCAGGGGCAGACTTAGCAATTGGATGCACTTTGATACCAGAATTAGAGGATGGCAACTCAAGTGACGCTGTTCTTTTTGGCCTCATTGAAAACTTAGGAATGGGCAAAGAACTAGGCGGTGGAGAATTTGAATAAGCGGGCCCAGCCCAGAGCTCAGAAAATGGTGAATTCTCACCGGAGAAATCCAACTCGTCAACAAAAGATGTATTCTTTCTGGGGATAGTGATAGCAATGGGAGGACTTTTCAAAGCATTCTTATGATGGGTATTATCAACAGACTGAATACTTGAATGGGTCTTGATAGTAGGTGATAGTGTAGAAAAACTGGATTTGGTCACAGGGGAAGTACAAGCCTTAAAGGGGGTTGGCAATATACCTGCACCAGATTGGAAAGTTCGGCAATTGATCTCTCTGAAATGTCTAGAAGGTGAAGACCCGAATCTAGCTTGCTTACATGGCTTGATTCTGCCATAGCACTGGTTTCTGTGCTGTTCAACTACAACAAGCGTCTCCATAACAGAACAGTGAACAAATCAACCACTGAAAACGCTGAGTTACGGTAATTATGTAAAACACCAAGAAATCCCAAATACGACTAGAAGGTTAGATTCGTGGCAAAAACTCAGTCTAGCTCTAGATCTTCTCCATGATAAATCCAAATCAAGCATAAACCAAATAATCAAAATCCAATAGACATTCAATTCCAGTTTACAAAGATTAAACCACCTAAACTGTATAGATTCAAAATCTAACCAGATCTCCTCATTAGAAGCATAGATCAAAAGAATCCCTCCATTAAACTGTAAAACAACAAGCAAACATGCCATCAGAAACTCTACACAAACAAAATCTAAGAATCCTTTCCTGTACAGAGTCAGAGCTTTGCTTACCTTAGAGTGATACAGCTTGTTAGTGAAGAGGTAATGGAGAACTGAGAAATCGAGAGATCTAAACGGAGACAACGAGATCTGAGATTCAAAAGATAAAGAAGGCTGAAGAAGATAAGCTTGATTAAGGAAATTATAGTGCTGATTTCAGATTTTTTTTTCTACTATTTTGTATATATATGGAAATGGAGAAGAAAATGGAAAAATGGGAATGGAAATGGAAGAGTTAAGGCAGAATCCACGGATCAGAAATGACTCTACAGTTAGTTGAATTTAAAGGTCGGACAGGTACAGATGCTGCATGACCACCACGATTAACAAAATGGACCTCCACTTCACTTCATTTACGATAATGACATTGGTACCCATGACTGCACTTGGCTAAATGACCTTTTCATCCTTTAACATTTTAGCTTTTTCCATTTAATCAACTTGCAATATAACCGGTAAACATGTACCAAACCGTGGTTAAGCTAACAAGCAAGGGATCAGTCTTATTCGCCATTACCATTTTAGCTTTTTCCATTTAATCAGCTTGCAATATAACGGGTAAACATTACCAAACTGCGGCTGAGCTGACGAGCAAGGAATCAGTCTCATTCACTATTACCATTTTAGCTTTTTCCATTTAATCAGCTTGCAATATAACGGGTAAACATGTACCAAATTGTGGCTAAGCTGACGACCAAGGAATCAGTTTCATTCACCATTACTATTTTGGCTTTTTCCATTTAATTAGCTTGCAATATAACGGGTAAACATGTATCAAAATGTGGCTGAACTGACGAGCAAGGAATCAGTCTCATTCACTATTACCACCGGTGAGTACTGCATCAGGTATATCGAACATAGCTTGTCTCCATATTGGATGGAGAGTAGGGTCAAAGGGATGAAAAACTGTTAATTCATATAGAAGCATCCAACGGGTCCAATTGATAACTAAAGTTATATGCATTATATGGACAAACAGCAAACGATAGATAGCATCCAATATCACGATAAGACAAATGCGAACTGAATTTTATGAAAAAATAAAAGAAAATAAATCATGTAAATACTTATTTGCATTTTTTTTAAAATAAATGAAATACTTAAAAATTCTAAAAATATATTTTATTAAAATAAAGAAATTCTATAATATTGTAAAAGTTTCTGAGAAGCTATTTATTATTAAAAAATTTAAAAATCATGGTAATTTTTTCTAAAACTCAATACGTTGATAGTTAATTATATAATGTAGTGTTTTTGAGTTATATAGGAAAGTATATTTTATATTAAATTAGGTGTGATGGTATTGGTGGTGGTGGGTATCAGAAAGGATGCAGGTGAACTCCAGCAACATTGCTTTTAAAAAAAGGGCAATTATGATATTTTGTTTTTCCATTCTTCCTTATCGCAATAAATTTTTAAAAGTGAATACAAAATTATTTTTATAAGAAATATTCAATACATGCTCTTTCGTTCGTTGTAATAAAAATTTTATAATAAGTTTAACTCGTGGAATTTGAATTTTGGATGTTTTTAAAGTCAATACATAAACTTCAAAATCTATCAAATATATATAACTGAACATCTAGGTTACGAGTTAATTGCAATGAGGCTAAATTTTAAACTTCAACATTGCTTTTAAGCAAAGGGCAATTATGATATTTTGTTTTTCCATTTCCTCCTTATCCATAAGTTATCGTAATAAATTTTTAAAATATCTATTACAATTTATATATTGTAATAGTGAATAAAAAATTATTTTTACAAAAAATATTCAAAACATACTCTTTCGTTCGTTGTAATAAAAGTTTTATAATAAGTTTAGCCCGTGGAATTTGAATTTTGGGTGTTTTTAAAGTCAATACATAAACTTCAAAATCTATCAAATATTTATACTTAAACATCTAGATTACGAGTTAATTGCAATGAAACTAAATTTCATAAATAGTCCCTGAATTTTTTGATACTAATATAAAAGAACCTAAATTTCAATTTTTTTTTAAGAAATCTCTAAACTTTAGCCACATAAACGTAAAAGGACCTTTGGCCAATTACAGGCTGACTTGAACGCTTAGGTGAATTCAATTTTTACAAATACACCTCCATCTTTAACATTTCTACATATAATAAAGACCCATAAATTTGCCGCGTCCCCTTGTTTTCAATTGTTGCAGCAAAACGATTTCCATACACATAAAAAACCATGATTCATACTGTCGTTGCGGCTTCATCACTGGTCAAAGCTTCATTAATGGGTTCTTTGTGCTACCTGATACTTCATCCACCGATCCAATCCTTTCACGCTCTTAGAAACTGGCTAAAGGTCCATCTATATTAATTTGTCTAAAGGTCATGCTTTTCCTAGAGCTAGTTTATGTATGTATGTCTTGGTTTCAAGGGAGTGTAATGTTGTTCGTCCATCATGTATTTAAGATGCGTTGGCTTTAGATTTTCAGTTTCAATAATATAACTCAATTTAAATATTTGTAAGTCTAATATTTTTTTTTAAAAAAAAAATCTTATGGAACAGGTTGTATATTAACCATTAATCATTTGTGTTTGGATTAGGCGTAAAAAACATGAAGTCTAAACCTGATATATGGATCAATGGTGATGAAGGCCTTGAGCAATATCAATATCAACATCATAATGGCAGAGCCATGTTCATTAGCAACCAATCGTCAGATTCAGTCCCTCTCGCTGTTTCGTTTCATTAGGAGACCCACACGAACCTTCCTCTATTGTCTTTTTCTGAAACTACAAATCATATTGCATAAGGAAATTGCGATTTGATCTTCGCATATAATTTTAAAACTTCCATTTCTTTCTTTAATCACAACAGATCCTCTCTTCCATCTTTATATATTGGTAATCCGACTGTTTCTCTTTAATCAATTCCAGCTATTCAAATGAAAGTAAAACGAACTCTCACTTCCTTCCCTAACAAGCTCGACTCCTATTCCGCCGCCGCCAGCAACACTTTCCCATGTCCAAAAAAGCTTAAGAGACTTCCTCACGTATTTGCCAAAGTCCTCGACCTTCCCTTCGACTCAAACGCCGACGTTTTCGTCCAAGAAACTCCTGAATACTTCCGTTTCATTGCCGATAATGGAGATGGGAACATAACCGACGAGTTCAGGGCACGCGTGATCGAGATATTACCTGGAGTGATCAAAATTGTAGTAAGAAAAGTGAAGAGTATAAGCGATGATGAGTCGTGGCTGGAGGAGTTGGATATCGACACGTGGCGTTTCCGACTTCCTGCAACGACTCGTCCGCAAATGGCGCGAGCGGAGTGCGTTGGGGGACAGTTAGTTGTAACGGTCCCAAAGACGCAAATATAGAGAATTCAATTGAAGAGGAGAGTTGGAAGTATGTCTGGTAATAATTGGGTGGGAATGGAAAGGCTTTTTCTTGCTTCTCGAGCCTGAGTCTTAATTTTAAGTGTGTATTAGTTTCCCGAACTGTAATGGGTTGTATTAGTAGTTGTGTACTTTTGTTAAAAATTTAGGCGTCCGGAAGTGTAATTTATACATGTTTTGAACCTGCTGGGCCATGAAAAAAGTGTAAAGGTTTCAATCCCTTAATGAGTGGTGTGGTTGATGGTGATATAAATATTTTGGCACTACACAAAAGCCAAAAGCAAAAGGAGAGGGTTGGGTTTGGGTGTCGTTGTTGCTTGGAATTGAGAAAAGAATTAAGCTTTTAAGAAGAGGTGATATGACCATTGGCATCATTAATGTTGATGGATGGAAACTTGGAATTATGGATATTCCTTCTCTTCCGTTGACATGATAGATAGAAATTTAATGAGGTGTCATGCTCTTGCATTATTTCATACACGATATGCGCTTTTGTGATGATGCCGTACCCAACAGACAAGCGATCAAATCTGAATTTTCCCCCCATTTAAAAGAGAAGTTATAACATTGATGCAAAATATATATTTACAAAAAATGACAAAAAGATAATGTGTTATGATGAAGACCTTCCCATAATGGGATCTCTTTTGTAACCTTTCTTTTATCTCCTTAAAAAATGCATCAATTTGGCACTGATATCCCATTTCTGAAACATAATCTCATACTTTCTTTTTTATTTTTAAATAATTTAAGAGTAAAGTTTTTTTAATAAATTTATTTATCTCTAACTCAATGTGATATTGGTAAAACACAAAGTATAAGGCGAAACGCAAAGTTTAGGTGAAAACATGGGAGACCTCTACATCATCTCTAAGATGAATCAAATGACTTCCCTTAAAAAAAAAAAAAAAAAAAAATTAAATGACGGCATTTGCGAAATAGGAAAAGCTCATCTCCATGGCCTCCTCCAGTAGCCAGGTGTCAACCACACCTACACAGCTGCCAAAATTATATTAGCTTAATTGCCAAGTGTTACTCAAATGTAAACATCCTTAGCCTCGCCCTCGTCACCAACACGTGTAAAATTATTTTTTACTTCTTTTCGGTTCAATTTTCCCCTTATTTATACTCATCCCCTGGCAATGAACGGCCTATGTGTCAATTCCAAATAAAGTGAAAATGAGCCAGCAACAACCGTCACGACCGCAAACAGACCAGGACCGAGATCCCTTCACTTACGGCGACCTATTCAACGTCCACGGGGATCTGGCTTCCACAATCATTGCACCTTTAGACGCAGCCAGCATGCAAGCTGCTGAAATCCGAGTCCTCGGAGAGACTCGGAAGGAAGGTCCTGCCGCTGCTATGCAATCTGCTGCTAAAGTCAACGTAAGAGAAGGTTTCGTTGACAGTTATGAAGCCAGCGAAGCTGTCCGATACGATGACATAAGAGTTGCAGAGACCGAAGTTCCCGATACGGATGATCGCGTTATCACAGAAATGATAGCGGGACAGGTGGTGGCGCAATATATAGAGCCAAAGACGGAGAGAACAACGCCGGCTGTTCTCGACCGTGATGCAGTGACGATCGGCGAAGCATTAGAAGCTACAGTCCTTTCTGCAGGTGAAAAACCGGTCGAGCAAAGCGATGCAGCAGCTATACAAGCGGCTGAGGTTAGAGCAACTGGTAGTAACGTGATATTGCCTGGCGGATTAGGCGCACAAGCTCAAGCTGCAGTCACCCGCAATCTGAGGGCTCCCACCGACAGAGAAAAGACCACTCTCTCTGAAATTCTGGAGGTAATAATATCGTACTTCATTTATGGTTTCGAATTTACTTAATGAGGTCGAAGAATAAATGAATTTGCTTGCAGGATGCTTCATTGAAGTTGGCCGCAGATAAACCAGTGACCGGAGAAGATGCTGAAGGAGTGATTCAAGCAGAGGTTAGGAACAGGCCAGACATGCATGCAACACCTGGAGGAGTTGCTGCATCCATGGCTGCAGCGGCCAGAGCTAATAGAAACAAAGATTTCTAGTCAATTGCACCTTTTTGTTAAGAGACCTGTTGTGATTTTTGGAGCTAATAGTTTGTTAGTAATATAAAATCTAATACCTAGGAAATAGGAATAAGTCTTTTTGTTTTAAGATGAATGTCCTAGCAAGGAACTCAGGAATCTTCCCTGTTATATTGGAACGTAGATTTCGACTGTTAAGAACCTAATGGCTTTTGCTTCAGTTTTTAGTATGTATATATAACAAAAATTAATTTAAGAGTAGTCCTATTTTCTAGTGTTAACAGAGTGGAGTAATCTACTACTGGATTTTGATGTGGATAAGCAAGATTCTCTGAAATTCGAGAATTGTACAAGTTTCCGGTTTCTATCGAGTCAAATTTGGGATAAAATGGTGTAGAATAGATATCTTCCCTGGAAGAGTTAACAGAATTTTAATTTCGGGTCCGTGAGAACCCAATAATGAATGAGCACATAGCTCAGCTTGGACGCTAGGGATTTTGCGAGGGATTTCTTTTACTCCACCAAATTACAGAGTGCCCATCAACGACCACCAACAATACCTTACTAGTCATCTATTTGTTGAATCTCATTTAATTAAAAGAGGAGAAAGAATTATAAATTTACATCTAAACTTGTATCAATTTTGCGAATAAAATTTTAAAATTCGCAATTGTTTAGTTACCCATTCCGACTTTAAATTTTTACAACTAACGCACAATAAATTCAATTCTCTCATGTCATAAACTGTTAGAGCTTACAAACTTTGAGTTTGAATAATTCAAATAAAAAAAAAGTACGTAAATATCAAACTATAGAACATTCAAATCGTTGCAAAGCAATATTAAGAAAATATAAGAATTCTGTCAATTGAAGAGCTTCCATCTTTATTTGAAATAAGTGTTGTTGGATCTGGAGCAAGGATCACCATAGCAGTGTGTAATCAATTCATGGGAGAGACAAGTCCTCATTGAAAGAACTTCTGTTGTCTTCACAAAAAGGACGGAAACTTTAAAACTTGTAAAGTCTATATTCAAGCAAGATGGAATTTAAAGATCGATTTTCAACAAAACCACAAAAACTCAATAATAAATCCATCAAGGGTAAATACCAAAAGAAAGAAAAATCAATCTAAGAACAAAGAAAACTAAAAAAGGCAATATGAAAGATTGAATGAGATGATTACCACCACCGGCGAGATGACACCAACAGCAACCAGTCAAGCCCGCGATTCTTGAGTTTTATTTTAGAGAGAAAGAGAAGGCCTTCTTATTATATTACAGTTGGTTGGTTATGTTTTTATGTAAATGTTAATGACACAAATTTACACTTAAATTTTCAGATGGAACTTTACACATTACAAGCAACCAATTTTAGCACATGAATTTAATACTATAGTGTGCGAACTTTAACATAAATACTACGTACAGGTGCTAAATTGATTGTTTACAAAAGTTTGGGTCAAAAAATTGGGATTATGTTGATGATTAATTGACATGCGTGTAAATGTGTTGTAAAGTTTTAAACTTGAGGTGCAGAATTCGACATTTACAATTTTCAAGATTATTTTCTGAAAATCAATAAAATTATAGAGATCTCAAAATTTATATTTGGCCATATGGAATTGTTTTTTGTTTCGTTAGAATCATGTCATGTATGTATTCAGTATTGACGGTGCCCTTTACTACTAGATTCCGGAATCACCCGCCGCTAAACCATTGGGTCATATCACCGCTTGCAACAGGTTACAGGTGCCCTGAGCCCAGATTATGAGGCAGCACCGTAAACTTTCCTAGCCAAATGTCAAGTAAGCCATCAAAACAATCCACCTGGAAATATATTACTATCTTCCCTTCATAAAAGCGAACGCGTGTACTCATCCCTGTATTTCACTTGTTTGTTTGTTTATTTATACATCCTGGTCACTTCAATTCCTCATCAGGAATAATAAAAAAAAAAAAAATGAGCCAGAGGCAACCACAAAAGTCTCAGTACGGCCGGGAACCAATCGAATACGGCGACGTATTTGATGTTGGAACCGATTTGGCCTCCCAGCCAATTGCACCGATAGACGCAGCCAGCATGCAGTCTGCTGAAAACCAAATCCTTGGAGAGATTCAGATAGGCGGCCCTGCTGCCGTCATGCAATCTGCAGCAAACATCAATGTCAAATCCGGTGCTGTTGACCGTGATGAAGCCAGTGATGCAGTTAGAGAACACGGCGTTACCGTTAGTGCAGTAGATATTGGCGGCACTCGCTTTGTCACGGAAAAAATCGGCGGAGAGGTAATTCGAAGCATAATTTAGTCATTTAGCGACTGAAGGAAATGTTTAATAAGCGTACAATCTGTGTTTTTGGGACAGATTTTGGGACAATTCGTGGATCCAAGGGCGCCATCCACATATGCAGGAGCAGGTACAATGGATATTACAATTGGTGAAGCTTTAGAGGCAACTGCATATTCTGCTGCAGGAGATAAGCCTGTGGATAAAAGCGACGCCGCAGCTATAAAGGCGGCAGAGCTGAGAGCTATGCGCAGTAATGAAACACCTGCGGGTGGAATAGGCGCAGCAGCAGAGTCCGCAGCTGAAATGAATACTAGAATCATGTCTGACGAAGGCAAGACTAAACTTTCTGATGTTTTAGCGGTAATCAAATCAATGCGATTAATTATTGTGTATATAATAGATAGATGTATGTTTATTGATTTTTATCTGATTAAGAGATAAATTTGAATTTATAGGACGCGAGCGCTAAGCTTCCCAGTGACAAAGTGGCAAGTCGAGATGATGCAGAACGTGTGATTGGAGCTGAAATAAGAAATAAAGCTGACATGACCACAACTTCTGGTGGAGTAGCTGCTTCTGTGGCTGCTGCTGCTAGGCTTAATAAAAATCCATAATCTTACATGCTAGCATATATATATATATATATATAGTGTATAGTGAGTAGTATAAAACATGCTTGGGGAATGTAAAATATCGGTAGCTTAATAAAAAATAAAAAATTAATTAAATTTTTTGTCTTATTTTCAGGAAAAATTTACGATTTCATCCCTTGTACCTGTGTTTTCATAAAGATAGTTGGTTGAAGAGTTTGGAAGAATGAGATGAAGGTGAAAAACTTGTTTTTTGGTCCTTGTAAGAGAATATATTAACTCCACTAGGGAATCATAAACAAGTTCATTGGTATTTAGGGGGTTAACTACCCCTTAATGCTATTTAGTAAAATGAAAGATTTAAGTTAAAATTTAGTTTCAATAGTCTTCAATTCCCCCAACATAATTAAAAGTAGGATTTACCATAAATTGACCCATGCGAAATACAAATATTCACCCCAACAAAAATCCATCATAATGCTGCAAATGCAACCTCACTTTCATTCTATATAGTTATCACAGTTATAACATGCAAATTTTTTAACCAATTTCAACCACACAACCATACACATTTAGGTTTCCACTTATTTTAATAACTAAAAAAACCTTATTTTATTACATAACATATAATACATTTCAGTCATTAGGGAAGATAGATTTTTTAGAATTCTCACATTTACCAATCAATTACACTAATCAAATAGTCAATCTCATGTTTTCAAACCCAAACTATATTAATCTCAAACCCTAATCAATCACCGCAGTACTAAACAAACAAATTAATTTTTATTAACAATGTATTAAAAATACCTGCTACATGCGAATCCCCACAAAACCACCACCTTCAATACCTTCAACTACCAGCTGTTGTTTCTCTTGTTTTTTCCCTTTTTCTTTTGTATAAACTGCTCCCTCTGCTCTTTCAACTCCACTTTCACTTTCCTATTCGCTTTCTGGAGTTTATAAGCATACCGACAGCGTTTTTGATACTCATAAGGCCCACATGAACGTTAGTCTAAGTCCTCACATTTTAGTCTGAACATCATGCTCCGTTAAATAAAGTGGCCCACATAACGCCACAGTTTAGTTTGAACATCATGCTCCATTAGTTTCGTTAAATAAGGTATTCGTATACAACACGCTCCAAGGACTTAATATTGCGAGTAGTACTTAATATTGTGAGTAGTATATTATGTAAAGAAGTTGTATAGTATAGGGGTCTGAGGATGATTTTCGCCGGTTCTTCCCTGAATCCTGGACTGGCTTTTCATATTTAGCTTTTAAGTCATTAAACGGTTTCGGAAAAACTTTCACTTGCATCTATTTTAATGTTGTGGTCAGCGCTCAGTACCCATCTTTCTTTTGATTACGTTTTAGTGCCCAAATTAATGTTTCTTGTGTTGATAATGGTAATAGCTTGGAGCTGTGGTGTTTTACAATTGTGATCCTGATGGTGGGATGGTTAAATAATCCAAAAAATGATGCTATTTCAATTTGGTAACAATTTTTAATCCTTATTCTGTTTCAGTTCATTGATTAGTCAATCTTAATATATATATGGACTCTAATAGTGGCTCTTGGTTTCAATGCAGCAGTAAGGTGAGCTGTTTCTACTAAGGAAATTTAGTCTAGCTAATAGCTATATGTAAGAAATAGATCTGAATTTTAATTTTATTTATTGAATGTAGTTAGGATAGTATTGAATGGTTGGTTAATAGGAGGATAGTGATAATATGTATATGTGAATGACCAAAAATATTCTAATATAGTTGTTGTGCTGAATCTACTGGGTATGAGCCATAAAAAGCAAGGTCTTGAAAGCTTATATACTGTCAATTCACCTTTAGATAGTTTCTGCTATACATATGGTAGGAACCTTTGGCCCAACACTTAATTCTTTTAGCTATGTTTGACCCATCGGTCATACACCTTGCCAAGGCCAACTGCTTAATTGAGTAAAGCTTAGGCATGCTTTCAAATTGCGTACCTTTTTTTTATTATTATAAAATGATTTTTTATATTACATTGTATTATGAGAACAATTTTTCAAATTATTTTTATATTTACAACTGTTTTCCTCGGACCCTTTTTTGCTTGTATCGTCCACCTAAGTAAACCTGGGTCTGTCGTACATGTTAGTTGGACCTGTTGGGTTAGCAGGCCCAAATAATGATAATCTGACCATGGTTGGTTTAGGCTTGAAGACGTTTGTCTCTACCTACCAATTTTTTGCTTTAAAAAAAAAAGTAATAATGGTAGTACAGGGGCTACAGGCTGTGATCAGTTGATCCATGGGAGGAGGATAGAACATGGCGAACTGTACAATTCATGAAAGAAAATGACTTATCAATCTGCATATACCAATAATAATTTGAATACCGAAACTTCGCACAACTCTCCAATTTGACAAAAACAGGGCTCTTGACATAACCAAACTTACCTGCTCCTGCAAATCTACTGTAACCCACATGCATCTAGTAATTGTTAAAACTTAAAACTACTCTCTGATTATTCTTTTTGTGTCTATTCTAATCTAAAACTACGACCACATCATTGGTTTCAGATATTACTATATGATTTCATAACGGTTGTATCATGTGATTTCATCCATCAGCTTCTTCATTTTTAAGAACAAATAGTAAAGTGTAGTATTAGTAGTTTTTAATTAATTATAGCTTGCCTGCCTGCCTGCCTGCCTTGTAGACACAGTATCAACCAAAGATAATAATTTTAATATGAAAAGATTATACAGCTCATCTCTGAATCTGATGCAGAAGATGCCCTTACTTGGCAATGTATCATATGATCTTTTTGTGCTTCTTTCACAATCTCATAACACAACACAAGCAGTGTTCATTACCAATATTAATTAATTTTTTTTTTAATGCATTATTATGCATATCATCTGTATTTTCTCTGCTCTGATCATTCAAAAATAAGAAGGTTAATGTGGGTCTGATGTTACATTGTATATAAACCCCATTAATGGAGTAATAATTTCAGATGATCATTCAAAAATGATTATTATTAGTCCAGTATATATACATATGTATAATTATAAACTGATAATTAGGAAAGCGATTGTGGGTGAAAATGATTAAACAACAAAAATAGAAAAAAAATGTACAAAACAAGTATAACATATATTATGAAACATAATAATTGATTACCACTTTGTTCATATCGAAACAGATGTTGTTTGAAAAAACAGAATTGAAGAAGAAAGAAAAATCAAATTTTAACAGTTGAGGGGACCAAAATTAGTAACGTTTTTGAAAAGAAGTGAAGATAGTCAGTCTCGTGAAGAAATTGAAGTTGAAGGGACTAAAATTAATTAAATTACAGTGAATTATAGAAAGAATGATGTTGATTTTTCATGAAAGCACTTTTGTTTTTCTGTCAGTGGCGAAACACAGTGCCATGTCCTTCTCTTTAGATAAAAAAAGCAAACTCACTCACTTGTTTTAATTACTTTCATTATTGTTACTTGCCTAAACAATTTGTATTGTACCCATTAAAGAATATTAGTACAATTTCTCCCATTTTCTGCTCAAACTCTCGTATGCAACTTGGCACAGAAAATTGGAATTAGTAAATCTATTTAAAGGTGATGCATACGGGTAACCATGGATGGGTTGGGTGGGTAGAGTAGACAGAAGATGCAAAATGAAAGTAGGAAATTGGTTAATCCCTACCATGTGATTGTGCAATTTGCTGGTTGGACCATCACCTTCGTTGTACCATTGTTACTATCAATCTTGGCTTAGTATAGTACAAAATATTTGGTTGCTCAGAAAAATTTACATCTGGAATGTAAATAAACTATCTAAATTTTGCATGGGACCTGCAACCGAATCTTTGTAGTTTCCTAGTCCAATCAATGAAAATAATAAGTTTTGATTTATTAACTACTTGATCAATAACCAACAACTCTTGAGTGCCTTGGTACATTGATTGCACTCCCAAGGTGATCAACGCTCTATTTTGAACATTGGACAAAATACTATATGCTCTACGAAATAATTTAATTCTGAGTTTTCTTTTTTTTTTCAAATAGATTTTTGGATATAATTTTTGGGAAAAAAAAAATTGTTGCTTAACAATGCTCTAAATATAGTCATGTCGGCAGAAATCAAAACCGCAGTTGCCGTTAGTTCTAGTGATAGCTAGTCATTCCAACTCCGATAAAACTTCTTGTTGTCTCTTTCGTGACTTAAACTCTCAATCCTGACGTGATCGGAAACCGGTAATTCTTGAGATATTTCCATTAATTTCACAAATCAATGAAAAATTCTTCACTATATTATCAGGAACCTTTGAGCGGTGCTTAGATCGCCAGAAAATATTGCTAAGCAAATTGAAAATGTTGCTAAGCAAATTCCAAATCTACATGTTAGGCTCTTCCTCCACCGCTCTTATCTTCATCATCTACGCCAACTAGAAAAAATCTGAAAATCCCAAATTTCTAGTGGAGAAGAAGACTAAATCTCCAACAATGGAGATTAAAGCAGATCAGCCGAATGAAGAAAAAAAAAAAGAAAGAAGAAAGAGATGAGAGAGCACGAATAGACAAAAAGAAAATAATTAATAAATTTAAAAAAAAAAATTATAATAATAATGATGATGATAATAATAATAATGCTAATAACAATATTTTTAATATTAATAATTTTATATTTTTGATAAAAATTAAAAATATGCGAGTTAAAGACTAAAATAAAATTAAAATGATTAAATTATAACAAACTAATAGAAAAAAGAAATGAAAATTAACAGAAGCACCGAAATAGCATATATATATTTTTTCAAATTAGGATGAATTAGAAGCAAATTCAACAAAAACAGAATCACCCGTCTCTCAAAATATAAAGGACATGTTTAATAGTACAAAAATGCCTTTGCGGAGACTGCAATCCCTATCAGTTGTGCATGTGCTGCTTTCTTAGAAAACACTATTTGACTTCTTACGCGCTTTTCATCAACGTACATTTCAAATTCTGAGCTTTCTACGTTTCTTAATTTAATTCTAGATTTCTAGCCATCGGATCAGAAGAGCGTGATTAACAAACATTTAGTAAGATAATGAAAAAGAGTTTAGTATATATATGGTCCATACTACACAGCTTTTAGTTGATCCGAATATTTAATAGAGTGAATGGAGATTTAGGGTTACGAAGCTTCATTCATCCTCCACATTTTTATTATTATTACTCAGTATCAGTACTGTCTTAATTTCTCAATTGCAATGGCAGGAACTATTGGAAAAAATCTCCATCTTTGCTTTACCAAGATCAAACGGCCATTAGACTCTCAATCCCCTTCTTCTCTTCTATCTTCTCATCATCATCATACCCATCCACTTGTCATTAAAAACTATAACTCTCTTTATGATTACGCATTAGACTCCGGTTGCAAATCCCCAACTTCTTCCTCCTCCGCCGCCGACGATGAACCTTCCTCTTCTTTTGAACCTGATTTCGCCACAATATATGCCTCGCAACGGTTTTTCTTCTCTTCCCCCGGCCGCTCCAACTCCATAATCGAGTCTACACCGTCCTTTGCTACAGCTACAGAATCATCCGACTCGCCGGTCAGTAATGCGGCGGATGCGCCAATTTCAGACACTTGTAGTACGACGAATCAGTATTCGGACCGGTCATCGCCGTATTTAGAATCTCCGACAGTAAAAGATAGTGTAGCAGTCCCAACATATTCACCGGACCCTTACTTGGACTTTAGGCGATCCATGCAAGAGATGGTGGAGGCCCGGAGGTTAGTGGACGTGAAAGCCCATTGGGACTATTTACATGAGCTTCTACTGTGTTATCTTGCGCTAAATCCTAAGAATACACATAAATGCATTATTCGTGCTTTTGCGGACCTTCTCGTGAGTTTATTGGCGTCGACGCCGCCGACGGAGGTAGAAAGATAACGGACGTCGGCGGTTGTGGTGAAATTTCGCAGCAATGCACGTAAGTAACATGTAATGTGGGTGTGTCGGACAATGATTGGGTAATATTGATTTGGCAAAATATTAAAAAAGATGGCCCTTTTCTTTGTCTTCTATCGTATTACCTTATCTCTTTACATTATTTTGCCTTTGGTCTTGTGTTATGTATGTATGTAGTTTTTTTTTTTTTTTTTTTTTTTTGCTTTTTTAGTACTGATTTAATATTCTAATTAAAGATTTTATTAACGTGGAAATTATGTGAATGAATTGCACAAAAAAAACTAGAGAATTTTTAGTATGAAAGACAAAATTTATGAATCATTGAATTTGGAAATTTTTTTCATTTAATATCGATTTTTTAATTACATTTTGCATAAATCGAATTTGAAATATTAAAAGTTAGATAGATTAGAATAACAATTTAACTGAAGTTTACCAACAAATTTAAATACTATCATAGTTTTAGAAAAATTTGAAGTAATATGATTTACAATTTCTTAGTATAGGAAAGTTTAAGACTTTATCAATAACAATTATGTAAGAAGCAGTCCTTAAAAGTAATTTTCACTGGTCTATTTGTCACTTTATTGTTTGTGATTTTGGAACTAACTACTCTTTATAGATTGCTTCAAACGGTTAAATTTATGTGAATTGTCAAAAATAAAATGGCAAAGTTCAAACAAGAATTATATTCCATTTGTGTGCGCACATAGTTTGGAAAGGGTAAGGGAGAGGATCCTAAAACTCCGTGACATCTTTGTAAATGACAACATTAGAAATAACTTATAACAATATATTAATCAAATTGATTGATTATTAATATTATTATAGCAATAGAAGACAATTTAGGAAGTAATGATAATGTTGAAGCCAAAGTCTATTGTCTTGTAGTTTGTAATGATGAGGTCAAACTTCGCCTATATGTAATAAAAACAAACTACAAAAAATTTTTTACTGTTTATATAATTTCTTTGATTGGGAAGAATCTGTCTATCAACACAAGTATTACATAAACAAGTGACCACTTTTCAATCTATTAAAGATGTTTAACTGAGACAACACACCGGAGGTATCTTGGATTTGTCCTTTGTTTTTTGCTCTTTTTAATAATTTTATCTTAAGGACAACAAGAGGATAGGCCAGAAAAGATTCAGTGAAATGTGTAAAGATGCCAATACTTGATAAGCTTCAATTTTTTGATTTCTAAAATAAATTTATAGTTGCAAGTTGGTACAAAACAATATATAATATCAATTTGCATGTGATTTTGTCTCCTGTGCCCTTCTTTGCACCTGCTCATCAAAAGATGATTCAATTTGTAGGGTTTTACAGCCAAAACTTAAGTAGTTTGGTGTAGTTAACGTAATTAAAATAATGATGAATAATAGTTCAGTACAGTACCTCTCCGGTATGATCAAAGTCAAATTGCCAACATCTAGAATCTGCAGAGACTAAAGATTCATCCAAATTGCCAATAATTGCAAGATCGCTCTTCTTTTTTTAATCCCTCCATTTTTTCTCGGATAATTTCTTTCTAGGCTGGCGAAAAGTTGTCTTTCTTTCTTTGTTTTTTTTTTTAAAAAAAATTCATCATCAGTTAGGAACAGAGAATTACTTTTGTTTCCGAAACCAGACATGTTTTTATTTTCAGTGTGCTTTTAACCCTTTTTTTTTTTTTTTTTTTGAGTGCGTGTGCTTTAACTAATCTTCAAACTATAATTTTTAGGGAAAAATACTTTTCTATATACATAGATTTACAGGAAGGTCAACTTTGTTGGCTAAGAATGCAGCACTTGGTAACAGTAACACTACTAGACTGGTTTTGGATGAAATGGTCCTGTGGAGAGGCCCCAACAATCAAAGCCCAGACCAAGAAGGTGAAACTATTCTTTTCTCGAACACTTTAAGTTGGGCCTCACCAGGATATAAGATAGTCCTAACCAGGATGCCCAAAACACGTAAATGAATTTGGAGGGTTAAAGCATCTCGAATGTGAAATGCGAAAGTAGATTTCTAGCAGTTCATTTTAAAGGGATTGTCAGACTTTTCACATTAAATTGAATGCGTATATGGACGTTAAATTGTGGTCCGGGAAAAGGGGGAAAAAAAAGTGGTTACACATTAAATTGTAGGTCCAAGAAAGAAAAAAAACAGATGTTAATATTTAAAAATTGAACCCCCACAGATGAATGTTTTATTTTAATCGACAAATCACCAATCCATCATACTAACATTCGACATGCTCTTATTACTCGTGAAAGTAGATTGACAGTGTAACACCAATCCATGTTAATTACTATCGTTACAGTTCTGCTGAGGGTTTCGGAGCTGAACCACATGACCAATAGAAACACATGTCGCAGTAGTCCCCAAACACAAACCACAAAACAGCAAATTGAACCACGTGTTTGCCCAAAAAAAAAAAAGCACAAACCGCACCACACTATCAGTGCAACCACCCGAACCAGCAGTTAAGCTAGTGTGCAGTGCCCAACTCCCATGATATTATACTTGACAAAAAAAAAAAAAAAAAAAAAACAACAAAACTCATAATAACAAAGGAACAGAGGTTTTCCTTTTCATACACTTCTGATACACAACCAAATTCAGTAAGAGGGAGTTCATTGCCTCTTCCATCTTTTTCCTCCCCAAACAAAGAAAATACGCTAGCACGAATACATTGAAACTGTCATGAAAAAAATGACTTATTTGTAGAGAAAATAAGGCATCTGTTGATATACGCAATTAATTTGAACGAAGCAGCAAACATTCATGGACATACCAATAAGCAATAGATTATGCCCCAAGCACCTCCAACAAAACAGTTAAGAGCATTCATAACCAATAAGCATCCCCCATATCATTAACCATCAAACAGGCAACTTGTAAGACACTTCTCACTTCTTATGAAGAATTCAAGAAAAGACTGAAGAGACTTGATTTCTAAGAGAATATTTGAATCCAAATGAGCAAACAAAACCAGTAATATCCGCATTACAAAATTTAAATTCTAAGACATGCTATATGCTCTTAATCAAAAACGAAACAGTGCAAACATGTAAAGTATCTAGAAATTGGAGAGCACACAATTTGTTGAAGCAGATCCAGATCACCGCTTTTTGGAGACACCAACAGTCTTCCCCCTACGTCCAGTGGTCTTGGTGTGCTGTCCACGTACTCGAAGACCCCAGTAGTGACGAAGACCACGGTGGTTTCTGCCAAAATGGATGGATGACAATTAAAATGCTAATCTAGCCAAGAAAACCACCAAAAGATTAGCCTATTATAATTTCGAAATGAGCCAAACCTGATCTTCTTCAAACGCTCAAGATCATCTCTCAGCTTCATATCCAATGCATTGGATACAACCTGGGAGTACTTCCCATCCTTGTAATCCTTCTGCCTATTAAGAAACCAGTCTGGAATCTTGAATTGGCGAGGATTAGCAACAATTGTCATGAGCTTGTCAAGCTCTTCAGCCGATAGTTCACCAGCTCTACATACCAATACAAATGCAAAAACATAGCAAATCAGACAAAACAGCAATCGAGTATCATATCAAATCAACTGTGAAATTCAATCCACTTGCTGGGGAAATCAAAGGCAAAAGAAAGCAAATAAAAAATCCCTCTTCAATCTGTTGAGAGACTAAATAAAAGAAATTAACAAATCATAGATTTATAATGCAATTCATTAGAACAGAGATCTCAAAAGCAATTAATCTCACTCGACTTTAAAAATATAGATACAGTTCCAGAAAACAATAACATTAACACTAATGAATGCTTGAGCCCTAAACCATAATATACGTAGCATATGATACAGTTATTGCAAATAAACAGACACGAGATACATCCTAAAAGTAAATCCAAACTACATTGAAAATTGATTTTTGTTCTTATGACTAGAATTTCTCTCATTAGATAAAAAGACAACGATTTAGCTCATGATTGATCCAAATAAAAGAATGTACGCATTATTAAAGTACATGACAGTAATTTTTTTACTAATATACGGATGAGAGTAATTGGAAAGGATTAGAAAAGAAAGACAAGGACCTTTTGTTCATGTCGACATCGGCTTTCTTGCAGACGATATTAGCAAAACGGCGACCAATACCCTTGATGGAGGTGAGGGCAAACATAATCTTCTGTTTCCCATCAACATTCGTGTTCAAAACACGAAGAATGTGTTGAAACTCTTCATTGGCGACCAGCGACTGCGAAAATTACACAATCATTAAAAAGAAGCGCAAATATCTGCATAGAGCTCATGAAAATGCAACAAAACTCACCATGGCTAGGGTTTCAAAAGTGGAGAAGCTCTCTTCTCTATGCGGCGGCAAAGTTCGGAGATGGTGAAACACAAGCCCTAAAACCCTAGATGCGGAGCGAAGAAGTGCTTATGAGCCTTTTATATACTCGTCATAAAATGGGAGTAATGGTATTACCGGCACGGCCCTTGATTATTTTATTTTTTTCCGCTGTCATTATATAATTCCCATTTATTATTCCAAATTAATTTTCTTTTTTCTTGGATAAAAACGTAAACTTCAAAAATTACTCTAGGGTTTGTTCTAAAAAATTTATTATAAAAAATAATAATTCGTACTATTCCTCAACAAAACGTATCAATTTGATTTTAAATTTCAATTTATGGAAGTTAAATTATAATATCACCTTAACTTTTAAATGAAGTTCCCATTAAAAAATTATCAGATGGCAAATATCCGTTCAATTTGCTTTTCAAATTTTAATTTTATTTAATTTAGTTCAAAATTTCAGTTTAAGAGTTTCAATTTTATTCAATTTAGATCAAAATTAAATTCGAGGAATCTTTTAATAAAAGTTAAAAACAAGTTATTTCGTTTATATATATATTGTGAAATCATATTTTGAGTCTAAAATTTATTTATTTTAAAAGAGAGTCTAAACTTTATTAGTTAGAGTTTAAAATTTGAATTTGAGCTGAAAATAACGGCATTTTTATAAAATATAAGGTATTATGTTAAAAAATGAAAATGGAATAATTTTATTTTAAAATAAAAAGTGAGAATAAATTAATTTGTTTGTAGAATTTAGTGTAATATGTTATGACTTATTACTGGTAAAGTTTACTGCTCTATCTGGAAAAGAGAGCTTGCATTAAAGTTAAAAAAAAAAAGAAATAGTGGCTTGAATGGGCTCTTATCCACGTTGTGGTAAATGTTCTTCTCCCCTTGCCATGCAATCACAATATTGCTGAATAATAAAGAAATTAGAAGAGCACCAAAAATTAAACTGGTGTAAGCAGGGAAGTATCTACAAGTTTCTATTATAGTTTATGAGAAACAAACTCCATTGCATTACATACTCTTCATTTCCCAAAACCTTGAATTCATCCAAGGGCTAACAGCACAATTTTCTTTCATGCCCGAGTCATTAAAAAAAGCTACAAGAAACATGTAAATTTGGAAATGGGCTACTTTCATATTTTCGCAATTAATTGTTTCATTTACAGTAAGCATTAGGTAAAAGCCCAAAATGCACATCCCATTAATAGTATCTCCTGCTAAATTTCAAAATTAGACAACTAATCAAGGCTCATCTCTAAAAACTATACATGCTAAAAGCAGAAACAAAAAGGTAATCCGAATTAAGGAAATTACTAAATGCCAAACTTGTCACTTACTAATCACCTGCAGAAGCTGTAGTTTCCATTTCATATGACCTTCCAATTGTAACAGCCATCCTCTGCTGGATTTAGTCCACAAAATCTGTAGATAGATGCTGCCAAAACAACACCCAGTATCTACAGCAAAATTATATTTCAATGGAAATCAATTAATCTAGTTTGATAAAATCGTCACCTTGGGGGCGCCCTACTTGAATTTGAATTACCCCCATCAGAAGCACAGGAAAGTGCAACAGCAACACAATGACTGGAGCTAGAACTACACAAATATTCATAATTGTTCTCGACATTATCAACCTCTGAATCAGGACCTGGGAGCTTTGACGATTCAGCATTTACATAAGCCCCATCAGAAACTATCATCAAGTGAAATGCCATTACTTTTGGCTGCAGCAGACACTTCTTTCAGGTCACAGACACTCACAGATGTTAGCAAAGTAGGATTCACAGTTGTATCAGAGACTGCTGCATAACAAAGATGATCGCAAGTAGGCCCATTGGTTTTACTGGACCCACAATTTTGTTCAGCAGGCAATGCAGCAAAATGACCTTTTGATGTATCTTGTAACTTTTGGCAAGCTGTAGTAGATGTCGACTGTACATTACAGGAATTACTACAAGTATTAGACTTGGGTTGTACAATATCCCCATCTGCAATCTTTCCATTCTCAAAAATCAAATCCTGGGATTGGGTACTAACGCCTTCTGCAATGACATGCATGTGATCCTCGCCAGTGTTAACCAGATTTTGTTCAACATCATTATCTTCTATTTTCACTTCACAAGAAACTGCTACAGAGCTGTCACTTGAAGCACATGGCATCCCTCCACCACAAGTAGCAACTCCAGACATAATATGAGAAGCAGCACATGGCTTATTTTCCACCTCTGACAAATTATGTCGATTCAATTGCAAAGGGAATTGTGGCAAAGCATGATCAGTGGGCAAACCGCTGGTAGCAGAAAGAGCACTCTTCTGTCCTGTACTCTTTGCAGCTTTTTCCAAAGTATCACATGAAGAAACAAGAGGATTTACGATATTTTCTATCTTCCTATCCAGATTACCAGAACCCACACCAAAATGATCATGACAATTTGTACGAGTGGTGGGGTCAGATGCTGCATTTAAGCAGCCATCATGGAGCGAACCAAATTCAGGTGCAGAAGTTTCTCCAATCATCTTACTGGAATCAGATGCATTTGTTTTGCAAGAAGCGTGCAAATCAATTCTAGCTAAATCTTTCTCTTCAGACGTTTCAGTATTTTCATTTCTCACATCCATATTACCAGAAATTACATCTGAATGGACATGGTATTTTGAACTATTCACATCCTGAATTATGATGTCAGATCTATTGTTTAAACAGCCATCAGGAACTAGTGAACCAGGTTCAACTTCTGCAGACTCGAAAATTGCAGTACTGACATGAGGTACAACAGTGTCACAAGAAGCCTTGAGTTCAAATCCAGTTGAATATTTATCGGCAATATTATTTTTCATCTCACTGCCACTTCTTTCACAACCATCCTGTGACAGATGAAGGGGACTTGCAACACTTTTATTTCTCTCACCCAGATCATTAGAAGTCATGCCTGCGTTTGGGCATGTCAAAGTATTAGCAATTTGAATTGTCGCATCATAGGTATCATTCAGGCAGACATCAGGAACAAGTGAACCAGTTTCAACTGCAGCAAGTTCCTTTATCATATTATTGACAGAATAACATGAACCAACCCCACTAGAATCTTTCAAGTCAAATTCTGCTGAACAGCGCTCATCAGATTTATTTTCCACATCCTCCTTGGCATGTTCTCCAAGCTCAGTAAACTCTGTACAGTGTAACACAGGATATTAACATAAAGTTAAAACACTTCAGGAATCAAGAAGGTGCTCAATATCAAATAACTTCTATAGGATTCGTACTTTCTACAGCAAAATGATGCTTCAACAGTGTTTTCTGTAACATATCAACACCAGGGAACACCATCATATTCACGTTACTCAGCACCTGCTTGCTTGATCCTTCAAGAGGCTTGAAACCAAACACAGAAGTCCAAGTTTCTCTCATCTCAGAGATAGCAGGTATCACCAATTTCTCAACATCTAAAGAGGACAGACCCTGATAAAAGGTTCCAAATAGAAGATAAAACAGGTTAAGGTATTGCGGTTCTAATGAGAAACAGTCAATTTTCTTTGTATATTTAAATCACTCCCTATGTCTTTTGATTTAACGTGTTTTATCATGTTCTTATTCAGTATAGCATTTCAAATGGTCTTCTATATGGACAAATGGCCCAGAGTTCATGGTCTAATTTTATACACTATATCAAGTTATCTAATTTTCCTGTGCAACAAATGAGAGAACAAGAAGTCAAGATATCACTCTTTTATATTAGTAGGACAACAAATTGAAAGAGTTCTGAGAGGTCAAAATCCCCAAGAACTAAGTATCTAAATCTGAACGTAACACTTGTGCAAAGGCAGATAAGCCAACAAAAAAGAAAGCATTCAGCATTAAACTTGCCATTTCAATTGCAGATAGAAGCCTGCGACACATTCCTTGACGCCTATACATGTATCGTGTCCCAATAAATGGCATCTCTGCTAAATGATTTCCATGAATCCTGTTTGACAAGATATTAGTTATTGCAATTAGTTCTTTTATTTTTGTAACTGTGACATACAGATGAATGCCAGTTGAGGAGCAGGGGAAACACATGCAAGGAGAAAATTTGACAGGCAAACTGAACAAATCAATATATCTCAACCAACAAGAAAATGAGAAGATAAAAGAAGACAACAGCTTTGACCTGCACAAACAGAGCCACAGATTTAATCAAAAGCTGGAATAAAATACTACAGATTCAAGTCAGTCCACACATTCAAGTGAGTCAGAGTAATAGAAGATTGCAACACTGTACCACAAAAGAACCACAGAACAGTAATAACTATGGGAAGTGCACTTACAAAATCTGGTAAATTTAATCTTGTCAAATAAGCATACATTTTATTGTATCATATATCTATCATTCAGAAACTATTCAATTGTCCTATCTTGGTAGAGGGCAATTAACTGATTAACAAAGATTAGCAATATCAATTAAAATCCAATTCAAAACAAACAAATCGCATAAAAAGACAACCATTTTAGCACGAATGGCATCCCTTTATCTTGGGATCTTTATACCTCATATTATTACTACAGAGCCAAGCATTTATGTAATTGTCTTCAGAAAGGAATAAAGGGAAGTACAATACTTTTGAATTCAAGATCCAAATTGCTCTTCCTCTGAATCTATGACAACATTAATTTTTTCCACATTAACTACGATGTTTGTTTCCACCCGGGAAAACAGGTATTTGCATCAACAAAGTCCATAAAATCGCACAGGCATCAAGTGGATATACCTAATTGATGCAGCAGCAATCATTTCATCCCCCCTCTCCAGAATTGCAGTGAAGAACCCACTATAGTTTAAGCGGTTGAAGTTGGATCTGTAAAAGCAAATTAACAATTCATTGATTAAAAAAAATGGAGTCACAAAAATAAACAGCCACTCACATCATTGAAACCAAAGCGATCAATTTATTACTGTACACACAGTACATCAAGAAGAATGCAAACACAATTCACAAATTGCACATTCAATCATAAACACCCTCCAGTAAACTATTATTAGACAAACTATAAAGTGATTTTTATAGGAAAAATTCATAATATCACACATAGAGAGAATAAAACAGAATAAGATGCTAATTTGTGGCCAGATGTAACAAGTATATGAAGGTCCTTTCCAGTAGATTTACTGAATCTCACGTTTAGCAATATTTAAACAGCAAAAAGCCTGTAGTTTATAGGAAAAATTGCATGCAACAGCTAAAACTTTTATATCTTTCCAAGAAAAATATCTCAATCAGAGAATTGCTCATAGAAGACTAGAAGTTATAAATTATTAATTTGTACTTGTATACAATTTGAAGATGTCAATCAGTCACTCTTTGTTTCTCAACTACATATACTTGCACTACACTATCATTTGCTGAAAGAGACTTCAAAACAAAACTGCTAAAAAAAAAGCTAAAATTAATTGACAAATTCAAGTACTACAAACAGATTCATCATCTATTACAAACCGTCAAACCCAAACAAAAATAAAGTAATTACATGAAAACATATACAAAACAAAATTGAAGACATTTTCACAATGTGCAGCTTAATATGTTAACTATTATCAAGTGGGTACGAATTCCAAAATATTCTGAGGCATGCTTAACCGAAAATTAAAGACATTCACAATGTGCAGCTTAATATGTTAACTATTATCGAGTGGGTATGAATTCCGAAATATTTTGAGGCATGCTTACCCAAAATTATAGACAATATTACGAATTAGATTGACCCCACTTCTTTGGTCAACCATGGGCAGAAAGCACTCATCCATTAAAAGTAATGCAACAGCCACCTTTGAATTGCATTCAATTTTCTGAGACATTCCACTGAGAGAAATATCTAATCCAACATCAAATCGGCGAACAAAAGTCCAGGAAAAGCCTTCTTCTAGTTCATGCTTAACCCCAAAAAGTTTCTGCAGCTTCTCATACAACTGAAAGAGGAAAAAATATCTGGGTAAATACTAAATAAATAAAAGAAAAAGCACGAAAATTTCTTTCAAAAAAAAAAGTCCTTTTGTTTTCACAAAGGTAATGAACAAATAACACTCTTTACATCAGTAAAGACTTGAGGGACGATATTCAGAAGGGCCAGTGCTAAAGATATCCAAAATTTGTTTTTATCAACCACAAGAAAACAATTATTGCTTTAGAAATTACAAGGAATATTATGGAACTATTGACAAATTCTTTGTCACATATGCATGAAGATCATAGATTAATAGATTTTAGTCAAGTACAAAAATAAGGTAGGACCCAAAAATTCCCATATATAGAAGGTCAAACATACCAAATAAATGCTTCAGGTATTGGAATTTCAAAACTGTAGTGCACAAGGACAGTCAGAATAACCTCTGTTTAATTAATATTACTAATGGTATCTAGTAACCTCCTTACAATACTGTACATCATGTTAGAATAACAGAGCATTAATTACCTTTTAAGGAGTATGAATTAGATTAAATATAATAAATTTGGTTGTTTTATTTTATAATAGGAAAAAGATTCCTAATATCATAAATTTGAAAACCACCATGCTTGTATACGTCAATATTTTACATCACTAATCCCCCAAAATAACATAGGTTCACAAAAAGTAATAATTAAACAATCATTCAAAATTTCAATCCCACATCCTTAGTTCCAGGCTGCAATATGTCAATAATAGCTAATAATACTACCTCTTGACACTTCTTTCCACAGAAGGATGAACCACCAGGATCACCATCATTCAGGGCTTCCTTCACCTGAGCACACAATCGGTGATCTACAGCAAAATAAAACTATTAATACATATTAGTTGATAACATTATTCATCTCAAATTCTGGTCTGGTAAAAAAAAAAAAACTGTAAGGAAGAGAAAATACATTTTTCCTCACATAAACAGCATGTAAGTAATGCACCCAAGGGGGCAGCATTATTATCATCTCCCCGCCAAGTACTCACACCAGTCTCCCCACAAAATTTACATAAACAAAATATACAGTGCCAGCGCCCTGAAGGGAACTTCTGTCACACAGAAGAAAAACAATATTAACAAATATTTCAGGTTACGATTATTCAAATACATTTCCACAGTTATCAACAGGCAGGCAAGTAAGGTGATCTCATTCTTGAGCAAATTAGTCAAATGCTATGCTCCCATTAAGAAACAAACTTTACGTGAGTGATTGTGCAGATCACTGAAGGGACCAACCCTTCTAACCCAAACAGGGTGGCCAAATCAGCCAGGCCAGATCATATAAAGACACGCAAAAAGGCCTTAAGAGTGCTTCTAATTGAAAAATAACAACAGTAACAGAAAGATAGTAATTGCATACTTTTATCTCAAGGCAGCTTTGGTGGAACGTAGATGGGCAACTGTCACAACAAATTAGATCCCCACCATCCCCACAAACCCCACACGTATCATCATTAGGATCTTCACCTTCAATATCAACAAAATGGAATCCTTTACGAGCAGACTCATCCTGTTTATGCCATGACTCTAGCTGGCATTGCAAGAGTGAAGATCCAGAGTCTAATAATATATTTTTGAATGGTAGACTGGATTTTCCACCTGCATGAATCTCAAATTCTGCAATTGTAAAAGTTTTATTACAGCAGTCACACAGAATTCCATCTGATGTTATCCTCCCATTCAGCGCACCACGTGTCTTCCTGCATTTCAAGTACTGCACTTTCTCATCTACCAACACAGTGCCCAAACCAAGCATCCAAGAAAGCACAGTTCGCTTCCCAGAATACAGCACATAACCATTGCTGTCAGACTCTGTGCCCTCTTGAGAATTCCGGACCATCAAACCACATCGTTTCCTGCCTTGCATTTCAAGTCGCTTGCGGCCCCTCACTGGCACAGCAGTTCCCCTATCTGATGCAAAGGCAGACTCATCCTTTTTGTTGTGCAAAGATTTATGTTTTGCTCTCCCTTTCAACAGCTTACGGCCAACACCAGCAGCAGCACCAAGTTTTCTTTTCTGCAATTTCCACTTTTTCTTTGTAGTAATAACTTCAATCAAATTTTCGCCCTTCTCTCGTTGGTATCTCTTCTTCTTCTTCTTGTTTTTATCTGACCTAACCTTACTCATCACTTTAGTTAGCACGTTAAGTTCCTCATCTGGAATCGGCGTAAATTTGAAGTTGGACTTACAAGCCTTTGAATTGGTGCCATCATCTTCATACTGTTTCTTAAGCATCCGGTAAGCCAGAGTGACTGACCAATGAGTCCTTCCATCAGGATTAACATACACCGCATCCTTATATTCCCTACCCTCCCTAGGCCTATATTGAATTTCCCAGCCAGCACCCAGGAGCAAATCCACAATTTTATCTCTCACAGCCTGCCTTTCTATTCTACTATGACGTACCTGTTCCCCAGCATCATGTTTCGTTTTCCCTGTGTCCTTACCACATTTCCTTTTCTTAGCTGGCATTGTATTCCTGTCATACTCTTTCCCATTAAATCTCTTTTCTGATAATGCATTTTTCTTCTCTAGCAGTTGACTCTCCTGAATCTTGGGGGGCCTCCCTCGCCTAGGCTTCAATTTTTCAAACTCTTCATCATTTGACTGATGGCTCTCTTGGCAAAAAGATAATCCCATACCTTTTTCTACCGCATCACCCAATTTTTTCCAACACTCATCCTTCTGAGCCTTAGGAGGCCTCCCGCGCCTTCGCTTTAAATTTTCACTCCCCATTTTATGTTGCTTGTATCTCTCATTGCTCCATTTTTTGGCTGATTCATCATTTTCTTTAGGCTTAATAGGAGGTCTTCCACGCTTTCTCTTTAGCTTTTTGCAGTTCTTTTTAACTGCATTTTGATCAATATATCCCTTATCCACATCATCCTGCTTCTGAATTTTACTCTCTGGAGTCTTGCGAGGCCTACCACGCTTCCTCACTAATTTGTCACTCGTCATATCTCCAGACTGAAAACTGTCTTCGCCATCTAAATGAACACCATCTTCCTCCTCTTCCTTCATTACTCTCTTCCCCTCTGACTCATCTTTCTCTCCAGTATTTTCTCCAATAAAGTCACCAGTATTCTGTCCCTTCTCAACAGTTTCTTCACCCGTAGATTTCAAGGCGGTCCTTGATCGCAGAACCCTGCCAACAACCTGTACCTTACCACCATCTTCACCGTTTAAATGATCATTGTCTTCCTCTTTCGTCACGACTCTCTTCTTCTCTGATCCACCTGTCTTTGAAGTCTTTTCCTCAACAAAGCCATCATTACTCTGTCCCTTCTCTACTGTTTCTTCACCCACATGTTTCCCACCTTCCTCTTTCATCGTGGCTCTCTTCTTATCTGGCCCATTTTCCTCTCCAGTCTGTTCCCCTTCAACACCACCAATGCTCTGTCCCTTTTCAACTGTTTCTTCACTCTCAGGTTTCAAGTTAGACCTTGATCGCAGAACCCTAGCAACAACCAGTACCTTACCACCCACAACCCCACCCTTCACCTTCTGTTTTTTGACACTATCAACCCCTTGTTCTCCCAATTCATCTATTCTGTGCCTTTTACTCCTCCTAGGGGTACAATCCGCTACTCCATTCCCACCAACATCACCACCTGAACCAGAATCGTGACATTTTGAATCATCAGTCTCCTTTTCTTCTGCTGCTGCAGATGTTAATTTATCTTCTTCAGTCCCAGAAGCCAACAATTGAGGGGTGTTCTCAACAGCGGATCCCTGGGCCACTTTTCCAGTCCTGTCTACTAGTACTTTTACTGTTTTTTGGCTAGGCGAAACCTTCCGTTTATCAGGTTTCGCCAACAATTTCAACCCGGATCGCAAGCCCTCTCTCATATCTAACAAAACCCCTAATTTCAACAGTTTAGCATTTTGATTTCAAAACTACTTCACATAAGAAAAAATCGAATACCTCCCACTGATCATACTTGTTGAAAGTGACAACAATAGTAGAGTTGGATCTGAACTGACGAAATTGAATCAAAACCTTACCCCGCAACACACAGAATCCAAGTCAAAAACAAATACAAACTAGTAGCACGGATGGATCATAACAAAATTGGAAGTAACGAAAAAAAAAAGGAGAAGGCGAAATAACCTTACCAATGTAGCAAGGTGAAAAAAGAATTCTAGGATGCCACGACGTCGTACAAGGATATCAGAGGCTTTGCAGGTACAACCATGGCGAGTCGGAGGGATTTGTAAAGACTAAAGAGAAAGGAAAATGAAAGGGTTCGAAATGTGGGATTTTAGAGGTTTTGGGGGGCTTTTTACGCATATTTTTTCGTTTTTGTGGGTTGCCCGTTTGCGCTGCGTTACTGCCATGGGCGGGATTGTCATTTTCCTTCGACTATCATTTTCAGTTTCCCTCCAAAATTAATAAACAACAACTCTTTTCCTATCAATTTTAAAAATATTAAATATTTACTCTCCACTCTGCACCTGTTGTCAAAAATACTTCAAAATTGCCTTGTTTATTATCCCACGTTTGTTTTTTTTTTTTTTTTAAGAAATAAAAGAATATTTAATTTGTCCAAATTACAGTGTAAAACATTTCATTATTTAACTCATTTAATTAATAATCTATTTCCTTAAAAAAAATTCTTTTTTTTCATAACAAAATTTCTCCGAAAGTTGGACAATTTATGTTTCTTAAAAAAATTATCTTATTTATTTATATCATATTGAAATAGTATTAAATAATTTCTGCATTCTTTTTTGCCATTTGCAAATAAATAAAATTTCTTATTTTTTTGGCAAAGATTTTTTTTGTCCCAAAAAAATTAATTATTTTGTGTTTAAGTTCATTCCTAAATTAAGTAAAAATACAAATATTATTAATTTATTATCTGATAGTTTTTTTTTTTTTTACAATTGTTATTATATGCTAGCTTGAGACAAAACTCATAAATCGGCAGTATTAGTCTTTTGAGAGGGAAAGAACATTAAAATCTTCACAACACTAACAAGCACGATTTTATGAAAAATATGTATACTATCATCAATATTATTGCGCATTTATGTATTATAATTTCCTATTAAAATAAATTTGTCGTAACCTCTGATTTTATTAAATTTCTTAAAATATTTTAAAACCTCTTTAGATATCAAATTAAAAGAATTTTTTATTCATACTTTAATCATCTATAAATGTTTAAAATCATAAATAATAAATAATTATTTGTAACTTAAGTAGCAAAATTTCTCATATTACTGACAGTGTATGTACATTGTCTAGATCGTCACAAACACTAAACTTTTATATCTAAACCAGCCTATAGTAGGTAACCCGATGTGGGAAAGAGCATTGTCATCAACCACATTATAGTAGGTAACCCAACATTAATATTATATTTGTAAATTTAATTTTTCTAATATTCATCATTTATTTGTACTATAGCACAAACAATGAAATTGCATAACAAAATCCTACCTACTCCGTTACGAGGTATTTCATAATATGCTTTTTAAGGGAAAAATGAAAATTATCATAATATTAATCGTAATTCATAATTCAATATCAAATAAAAAACATAAACATATGACAAATTATGGAAATTTGAATATTTCATATGAAAACACCACAAATTTGTTGATGATGTACATAATTACTGATATGTCCTGTGATCTTTTCACTCTTAACCAACCGTCTTTGAGCAGCCTAATATGATCTTTGGGCAGGAAATATAACGTATCGTAACGTAAATACTGTCTTCCACTTTATTAAATTATCAAATTCTCGCCTCCAAATTTACATTTAACGTTATTTTATACAAATTTTTTTAAAACATCTTTAATTATTAATTTTAAAACATCTTTAATTATTAATTTTAAAATTTTAATTATTTAATAATTTTGAACGATAAAAGTATAAAGATCAGTTCATTCCTGCAATATATGATGTTCAGATTGCTATGAAGCAACCAAACACCCAAAACCACTAAAACTTTATTGAATTGCACTGTTATGGATGACTTTTTCATTTCCACCAAATTTATATACAATGTGATTGGCAAAAATCAAGATATCATTTTGCGGGAAAAAAAAATTAAACCAAGTGGAAAAAAAAATTGCGTGGATATTCATATGATATTGATATTTTGGACCAAAATATCCCATGATAGGTCAACCAAACTAATAGCACAAAATAACTATATGAAGACATCTATATCTAACTATAACATCTATAAAAGCATGAACGAATAAGAAGTGGTAATATTGAGTTAGGATAGTTAGGTTTGTCTATATTATAATTATAAAATTATTTAAATTATTAATTAATTTATGTTGTTCATTTCCTATTCAAAGGATTCTGGTTTCCTATTTTAGACAAATTATATGAACATAAAAAACATATATTAATTAATAATGTAATACGAATATTAGATAAAATAGTAATAATAATCTTTTTTTTTTCTTTCAATCGTAGTAATAATAATCCTTATTTATAAGGACAATAGATTGCAAATATTACTATTTTAAAATTAACAAATAATTATCTTCTACGGTAATTAGACGATTTAGAAGTTTTTTATTTTAAAGAATTAAGATAATATAGCTATTAAGTTATATTAATTTCATGCCATGAATCAACATAACTTTATGAGAAAAAGCTCATTTGATGGCTAGAATCATAATGTAAATAATTGAAATTTTTTCTTTCAAAGTAATGTAAATTTGAACAAGATATAGGTAAAATTTTAACAATACTATTTTAATTATTAATTAATTAAGTTCAAATTATATTCTATAAAAATATTATTTACGAAATAAACAAAACAATAAATTAATTAATAAAATTATCACACATTAGTAAATGCCGTAATACTAATAGAATTAGTACATCTAATTATATACTATAATAAGAATTATATGAGCACAAATTATACATTGAGACTCACATTAGGTAAAAGTTTGAGATACCCAGGTAGAAGAATAAAGTCAACCTCTAAATTCCTGATTAAGACAATGTGTCAAATGCATATTAGGAGAGTTACAATCACCTGGAAGAGGCAACAATGCAACCATCCGTAGTGGGATATTCATATTCTAATCAGTTTCATTTTCCTGAAACTAAAGCTTTACAATTTGAATCTCAAGTGTGCATTACATATTACAAAAGGTTTTGTGCTTCTCACTCTCTGTTTAAGTATCAAAATCCTCGGCGGCTAAACAACTTAGGATGAAGCAACGGAAGTATCCATTATATAAATGTGAAGAATTTAATTTCAATGAACAAAAATAAATTTTGCTAAGGAATACTATTTCAGCAATAACAGATTTGAATGGTATTGCTGATGTTCCCACATGTTTTTCGCCATAATGTATTACAAGTAATCTCATTAATTTGCATATACACAAGGTGAAAAATATCACATAAGGTAGGAAATGCAGGATGAACCTCCGCCAGAGACAAAAACTGCAAGCTTTTTCCTTTTAATAACAGGGTTCTTGTAATCTTCATCGTCGAAACCAGTTTTCTCTAATTTCTCCGAACTACTCATACACTCTAATCTCTTAATAGATTATGATTCTAGGCTGGGTGGATAAATTGATTGTTGGGTTTTGAAGCTTACATAATTTTGAGGTTGAACAGAGAAGTATGAAGAAGATGAAGGATGATGATGATGAGATGTTATAAAGAATGGGTTTTTATTGGTTTGGATGGATAGTCGGAACAATGGAGTTTGAGCATAGCCCAGAAAGCAAAGTTATAGCCTCCACTGAAACGAAGCTCAAGACTGTGACGGCGTGAAGGCGGTTTTGTAGCTCTACGTATAATGACGGTTTTGTTTCTGTTTTTCTAGTCGGCGTTTTTGTGGCTTAAGAGAAGGGTATTTTTGTGAAAAATGTGGACACAGGTCGGACCGGGCCACGGTCAAGGGTGAAATCGGAATCAGTCGGTAAACTGGTGGCTCGGTGACGGGCCGGTAACCGGCGGTTTGAATGGCGAAATCGGCGGTTCAAATTGGATTAACCGATTTAAAATCGGTTAACCGGCGACTCAAGATCGGTTCACGATCTTCACATTTCAATTTTAAAATTTCTTAAACCTGAACCGGCTGGGTCCGGTTCAGGTTACGGTTACAGTTTTTCGATGGGCCTGCGCGGGCCGGCCGGGCCGAACCGCCCATGGGTGAAAAGCCATCGTTAGGGGCAGAGAGATGGTAATAGTAATACATCAGGGAACTCTCACCATCGACTTTTCTCAACACGTCACCGTCGCATCTCCTGCAACCGCCGGTCGCTGCATCTCCTCCCACTGCAACCACAATATTGTCGATCTACATTTATCATAAAGGCCATTTTCCAGGTAACCAACTTGGTTTTGGTTTGTTTCAATATTTAATTTTTCAATTCTCTCGAGGTCGGCTGTGGCTGTTATGAGGAATTCAATTTTTATTGGATTATGAACGCCGAAAAAGAACTTGATATAATTTTTAGTTCTATAAATTCAATTTGTGGATAACCTAATTAATCCTGATGATTATGCTAGAAATTTTTTTGTAGTATTTTGTTTCTGATACAATTTCGAAAATCTGAATACTGGTTTTTGGTTTATGGTTAAAGGAGGGAATGGTGCTATGTTACCCATCAACGCCCAAGAAATTGGCAATGACGGTGGGATGCTTCGTTGCTGGAACTGCTCTTTTTTCAGTTGGATTGCATTTGTCTTATCTGAACATTGCACCTCAACAAGCTAGAATCAAAGCTCGAAATGAATTTGTTAGGGAACGACTAAAAAAGAGACAAGGCAAAGGATAGATCAATACAGTCTACAGTTACAGGTGGTCTTCTTTCTTGTTTTCATTTTTTAGTCTAGTAAAAGCTTTTCATTTTGTTTTTTAGATAGTCAAAACTTAGCAGAACTTACTTCATTTGGATCTATTAAAGATTCATTTGTTTGTGTTTGAGCTATTTGGAGCTTATTTCAATAAAATTTCAACTAAGTTTATTTTGTTGGTTAAAATAAATGAGTCAAATGCTCTCTCTCTCTCTCTCTCTCTCTCTCTCTCTCTCTCTATATATATATATATAGAGGGGAGGTCTTCTTGTTTAACTCTTCCTCCCAGAAGCAAGTTCCGGACCTGTTGGTTGGAGAAAATTTGGAGTTAGAGCAGAAGTGAATTATGTAAGTTCAGAAGAAGCAAAGAAACTTGTATTAGATTAAGGATGTGTAGTACTGTATGTTCCTCTTTTTATCTTAACCAAAGACAATGATTTAGGAACTAACACTAAGAGGAAAGTTCACAACAATCCTATTCCTGAATTTGCGGATTCTGTAAAGATGAAGTTTTCACATGTTGCTTCTGTGTCAGGATGGTTTGAGGTCAATAGCAACAGCCAACAAGTTGCAGCAGGCTGGTTTCCAGAATATATCATGTATAACAGCATTAATACCAGGATTTTTTTTTAATGGAAAAAACCAGGAACATTTGATTCTCAAGGATCAACAGAATTACAAGATGATGAGTAAGCAGGTTTATCACCATTCAGAGAAAGATCTCAGCTGTACTTGGGACTGATTCATCACCTTCTTCCCAGACCAAGCAGGGAAACTATTTAACTTGGCTCCGCGGCCCTGAATTCTTCAGATCAACTCTAGGAATTGGGCGGAAGAGAGAGGGCATTGCTTATTTACTAGATTAAAATGCTCATCTGAATCTCTAGCAGTCCCTATCATCTGTGAAAATGTTGCAGCAGTTCGCAGCTGTCTTGCTCTCATCTGCTTGTCTGTACAGGCTTATAAATTATTGATTTCAGATTTCAGCCCTTGACTGAAATAGGCAAGCATTCCTAAATTGTTTCTGCATATTTCAGCTCATACATTTTACCTTTGTTGGTCTTCGATTTATTAGTGTTTGGATATTGCCAAAGTTTCTGCAGTGTTTTTATAGTGATCACTGCCAATGCATCGCAAACTCCCAGCATGGTAACTATCTTAATGAGGTCTAACTTCCTCACAGATGATTATATCCCATTTTTAAGTTATTTTTTCACCTCATCAGGTTCTTTGTGACAGGCATTTTGGACGGATTAACTACCACATTGGTGGTGTTGGTAGCACAACAATGTCCTTGGCAAGTGGTCTTATTGGTCAATGGAGAGTCTGTGCAAGGCAAATGTCACTATTATCACACTAGACAATGGAATGGATGTGAGTTAATTTTTTCTGTTAGTCTCCAAAAACCTAGGCTTGGGGGTTGTATATGCAAGAGACTTTTCGATCTTTTCTAAGTTTTTGTTGAATTTGGTTGGTGAGAGTGAGACTATCATATAAAGAAAGTCTTTTGCATAAAACCATTGTATCGAACGCTTTTAGATGGGATACCTTTTGTTAGTCATGGAAAGAAGCATCTTGAATTCGATTCGGCTTTTTCCTTAATGTTTTCTTTTTGTCAATATGAAAGTCCCAATCAACAACTTGGTTATCCTTTCTTGGAGCTTTTTCATAATTTGAGGATGTTGAATTATTATCCTTTTGTCTAAAGTTACTGTGATCTATATTTAAATTGTTTATTCTAATAGTAATTTTGACATTTAAGTTTAATGTATTTATATAGTTAGTAATTGTAATTGTCTTTTGCTTTTTATGATTTTATATTTGTAGTTTCTATTTATACAAATTTGATAAGATTCAATGGATCTTCATGTATGTAGTCTTGGAAGTAGCATTTGCCAAATCAGATTCGATGATGGAGATGGTGTTGTAAGAATGAAGCAGCTGCAAGGAGAGTGGTAAGGCTTTAATAATCATATTTTAATGGAACTCACAAGCTAAACTGTAGCTCAAAATGGCCAAACAAACTTGAACTAAACTATATTTAAACTTGCTAATCCCTCCTCATATTCAAGCTTAAGTCAGCAAATTCAAGAGCTTCTTGGAAAGTAAAGATCAAGAGCATGTGGCAGATTGGCTTGCGAGTTATGGTATTTCACCACCTGTGCAAATCATTGCACTATCATGCTTAATAATTTACCCAGTATTCAATACATATATATTGGCGAACCCAGTATTCAATTTATACAAAAAGGAAAATTTGTTTTGATTCTCTGTACATAGACAAGTGTATTTATAATATAATAATATATACAGCAGGAAAATGAAAAATTTGCATAAAAACCATCATTTTGCGGGCAAAGATGGTGTATTATGAGATTCTACCACCATTGACCATAGAATCTGCACATCTTCACAAGAGCATGTCTCCACATCCTGGTAAAGGATGTGTATCCCTCGCCCTGTTAAAACGAAGAAGAACATTACTATATGAGAAAAAGTGAAATTAATTCATTGATTAAGTAATTACGCTTTCTATGTCGAAAATGCATACGATCCCAAAACTTCTTGAAAGGAGAGACGATGAAGGAGTGAAGCCACCCCATATAGGTGTTTTTTTAGTTCATAAGGTGGGTGAAAATTTTGAAGGAAATGAAAATGGAGGTTTGATATATATATTCCATCACGTCTCTGAACAACATATGTTTACTCGGTGTTATGTCCCTGTCGCTCTATTTCGTCCCTTGCCAAAGGAGCTTAACCCAAATTTCAAGGCTAAATAGTTTAAAACCTGTTTACTTTTCTTATATTGTCTTATTTTCACACTTTTATCTTGCCGTACCTCATCCTTAATAATATGCTTTTTAATATATTCATCCTAACTATTGCATTTGTCATTTTATAGTATTGCTAGTTCCTCTCTTATCTTATCAATCAACTGAGAGCTGGTGGTAGTAGTGGTGATGAAGCTTGTCTGAAACTTTCAATTTCAACCACTACAAGTTTTCGCTTAATTGTTTTTCTTAATTACATGAAAAAATTAAACTAATTAGTAGCTTGAGCTTGAAGCAAAATAATTGCTTATTGAATCTTAATCACTCACTAGCTTCAAGTATACAAAAAAGAGGGAAGGAAAGCTACGTGAGTATGACTTAAACTTAAATTCTTCAAATATATAATTCTCACCCCGTCAAACATGTAACTGTTATTATAGATAAGCTTATTGTGGTTTAGATTTTAAGTTTTAAATACAATATTGAATACATCATACATCCACTTTTTTTTTTTTTACAATTTGAAATAGGTTCAAAAGGTGAAACGTCTTAGTATACGTAGTTAAATTCTACATAACTACTTCTAAGAATACTACTACTCTTTCAAACTTATATTTCATCTAATCATTATTGCTTTGCTTCCTCTTTTCCATATATATATATATAGAGTCACAATATAAAAAAAATACTAAAATACCCTTCAATCGATTGATTAATTTTTTTTTTCTAGCATATTGATGATGTTTCGGTTAAAATTAATATTATATTTGTAATAAGAAAAAAAAATTAAATATAACATGATTTTAATTTATGTCATTATATTTAGTGAAAATGACAAAATAATATAAATTTACTAAAATATGAGAATAAAACAATTAATTTGAAAAATACGGTACAAACTAATCAATTAAGTAAAAGCATAATGATATAATCTTAATTTTCACTTCATTTATACTAAAAGTTTTTAAAAAATTGGATAATGAAAGAAAATGTGACTTTAATGGGCTGGATTTGGACAGCTGACAGTAAACAATCTACATTTCAGCCCATTCATACGTTGGTGCTTGGTTATGTTAGTGGCGGTGGTGACCCTTAACCTAATAAAATTTACACAAATGTAAGGAGATAGTAGCTTTTGAAAATTTATAGTAGTAAAAAGTCAATATTTTGTAAAATAGAGTAAGCATTTGGATAATTGGGTTTTTTAACCTTTTCTTTAATTCATCATCTCTCTTATCAACATCAAAAAAAGTGATTTGGTTTTTTCTAAAACAATAACTATTTACCTTTTTTTGGAATCATATAAAATTTCAAATAATTTCATGCTCAAACACATTTCTCTTCAATCGGATTGTTGCTCAAGATTAAGAACAAGATTTGAACACTTTTAAGATCATCATCTTCTTCTTTTTCTTTTCAATTTCTTTGCTTTTTTATGGAGAGAGAAGTTTATATATACCATATTTTTAGTATATATATGTGATATATACGGTATATATGCAAATCTTTGGAGGAGAGTGATTTGATTATGAAGACTAAGGTTTTGTAGAAAAAGAAGAGGAGATGCGGTGTTATACTAGAATATATATCATCTTCACTAGTATATATATACACACACCAGGGATATATATACATAAATTTGAAAAAGGGATAATTGATTATATATATATATATTATGTATATATCATATTCTTTTTATTCAAAACTCTAGCCACTATTAGCAATTCTCACTTTTTGTATATTTCTCATATATACAATATATACACCGGTATATATAGTATATATACAGTATATAAGTGGTATAAATACATCAATCTTAGTCGCCATTGTAGCTACTTTCTCATTCAAAAATCACAATATATATGCGGTATATATACATATCAAAGTTGGCAGATATCAGAAAATTTTGGTCGTGAAATCTTGTATGCAATCTCGCGGTTGTCAAAAAAGATAATTGAAATCTGTGTTCATGGTTGATTTTGGCGAAGCTATTAGCACATTGGAAGAGAAATCAGATTTGGAATAATGGAGATGCATGCAGAAGAGGCGGAGATAGTGTTCTTTTAAGGTTGGCTCGCAAGAATTTTTTTTTTTTTTTTTTAAATAGCTAGAAATTTAGAAGAGTGAAAAAGTGGCCGTTTCTATAGAATAGCGTTTTTATTATTATTATTATTATTTTTTTCTTTTATTTAAGTGATGGTGTTTAGGTTGAACGGCGTTACTGAACAGCAAAGGTACATTAGGATTTTTTATTTTATAACAGTTATAATCTGCTATTTGCTACCTTTTGCTATTTACTATTATTAATGATGTAGATTTTGCTATTTACCTTCAGAGCCCTAAAATCGACGGAAAGGGTGATATTCACGTCTCTTCTCCAGTGATGGGCAGGCCAGCGTCGACCATTGAAATCCCGGATACACGGTACCACCCCGATCGGCGAAATAGACGTTCCACACCCGAATCGAATACTTCCACCGAATACCATAGCCGTCCGGACCGTCGGAGTCCTTCCTACCATAGTTACGATGAACTTCACCGGGAAGCTGATCGCGGGCGCTATCGCTCAAGGTCACCTGATCATTCTAGCCCTAGAAGAAGAAGAAGAAGCCCAAGCCCTGCGCTGAGAAAAAACTTGGACACTCTGCCGAGAAATTTCGGCAGGCCCCGAGCCTACCTTGACCGTGGCGGTCATCGCGACGGAAGAAACTCGGAATCGGAATCTGATGAGGAATTGAGGGGATTGAGCTTTGAAGAGCGGAGGAGACTGAAAAGACAGAGGATGAGGAAGAATATTATGAAGTATTGTGTTTGGGATCTCACTCCTAGTCCGCCAAGGGCTGACGACGACGAAGACGATTGGGAAAATAAAGCTGATGAGATTTCAGAGCAGTACGGGGAAGATTTAGGTAAAAGCGATTCCAGCGAGAAAGAGAAAGAGAAAAGAAAGTTGCGTGATGGAAAGGGTGAATCAGATTCTGAGTCTGGGAAGTCTGTTAGCAGTGATTCAAAGAGCGAGTCCGTGTTTGATTCTGACTCCGAATCGGATGATTCCTATTCTCGGTCAAAGAAGAAGAAACGGAAGGTCTCAAGTTCTAAGCGCAGGCGTAGGAGATCATCTGTCGATGAGGATAGCAATTCTGAAGATGAGACTGTTGATTCTGAATCTGAAGAGGATAGAAGACGCAGGAAGAAGTCGCGTAAAAGGAGCAGCAGCAGTAGGCGAAAGAAGAATAGCAAGAGAAGTAGCAGAAAGAGTAGGAGGAAGAAAAGTAGGTATAGTGATTCGGATGATACCAACAGTGATGCATCGGAGTCTAAGAAGCGAAAACACCCTTCTGGTTCAGGGTCTAAATGCAGCAAGAAAAAGATAGAGTCTGAAACAGAGAGCGAGGAGTTGTATTCTGATAAGAGTTCAGGTTCCGAAGCGGATGAGAAGGGAAAAATAATGGCAGATGAGAGCAGCAAGGCTGAAATTGATGAGGAGGCACTCAAATTTAAAGAAATGCTAGAGGCACAAAAGAAATCCAATTTCGATAATGAGCCTGTAGTTGGTCCAATGCCTATGCCAAGAGCTGAGGGGCACATTAGTTATGGTGGAGCATTAAGGCCAGGTGAAGGTGATGCCATAGCACAGTATGTGCAGCAAGGAAAGCGTATTCCTCGTAGAGGTGAAGTGGGTCTTTCAGCTGAAGAAATCCAAAAGTTTGAAAGTCTTGGGTACGTGATGAGTGGCAGTAGGCACCAAAGGATGAATGCCATTCGTATTAGGAAAGAAAACCAGGTTTACAGCGCTGAGGACAAGCGTGCGTTGGCCATGTTTAACTATGAAGAGAAAGCAAAACGGGAGCACAAGGTTATGGCTGATTTGCAGAGGCTGGTGCAGCGTCATATTGGGCAGGACGTTGGTCCTACTCATGACCCTTTTGCAGGAAAACCGTCTGATGTTGCTGATGCTTGAAGCTTGATAGTAGGTGTGCTCAATTGTTATTTGTGTTGTATTGTATCTTCCAATCTCTTTGGATCTCAGTCTGTTGAATTTATTATTGCTGCATGGTGAAATAATACATAAATTGTTATCTGCATTATCAGAATTACTTGGTTGCGCTTTGTATCCTATGGTAATTTATGTTGCCCGACTTGTGCAATATTGTTGATGAGTCTAGGGAACGTGTTGCCTTTGTAAACTCAAACCATGCTTCATTCGATGCCTTATTTGTGAAGTAAATTTCTCCCCCTCTGATACCTTATCTCTTAAACCAATTAATGCCTGGTAGATAGTGATATCGAAAGCAGATGAACGGATTGATACGCTTTTATGTTACTTTTACAACTATGATTGAATACTGCAACTGCTTGAAATTTTGCCAATGTTTTTTGTCTGTCATGCTTTGAAGTTTGCACCTATGTTGTGGGTGGTACTGTTGAATTTATTCTTTCATGTTCTCTAGCTATTTTTAGCTTTTGATTCATTTATTGTATAATTGTTGTTTGTTTAGGATGGGGGGTTTTGTTTATATTGGATGATTTTAACATTGCCTCCTTGTCTTTATGGAAAATACTGTATTGTTTTTGTAAATTAGCTTATACAGAGGCATGCTGACTGAAGAAATTAAGTCTTGATGGTTAAGAGTTTGATGCTTATAGCTTCTTTTTACAGCTGCTTTTGACAATTTCAAATTATTTCAATCATCATTTGGCAACACCAAATAAAGGATCTTCTCAGTTGAAGCTTGGTAAAGCAAAACATTCTTATTTGGTAGGCCTACACCAGAGTGTATAAGAATGTTTGTTTTTTTGGTGTGCTGGATGAAGATGATACAGGAATCTTGGAAGTGGTCACAAAAGTGAATGATGTAAAAATGTAGAGTTTGTGCAAAGAACCTTGAGAGCTTGACATAAATAGTGAATATTTTTGTATTATGTTCTTTTTATCACGCAGTTGTCTTATGTTAGTTGGGTTCCTCTCATTTGCAACTCTAATTGTCTTTAGTTTGTGGTTTTGAGCTAGAACTTTGAGTAAAGTTTCCATAAAGGAGTGCAGAATATTTAACATGTGAATTCAAATGATCTAGCCTCTAGACAGTTGAAGAAACTTTCTTTGTTTGTGGTAATAAATTTCTTGTAATTGATTTGTTTTAGTTTTGGGATTGAATATGGGTAATAAGGTTAAGAAGTTGATTTAGAGTAGACTAGAGCCTCAAAAAGAAAGAGTTCATGGCTCTGCTGCATGCATAGCTTAATTATTGTACAAGCAGCAGTTTTTACATGTACAAAATATTTCTATGGTGAAGTTCCTAAAGTAATTGAGTTCCATTGATATTTTTTAGATATTCTGTGCCAATGTAGGAACAAATGGTTTTCTAAAATATTTCCTGGATAGAATAGTTCTAATTTACAGTGAGTCTTGAAGTTTATTTTTACACTTCCCCTAGCGTAAAAAGAATTCTGGAGGATAAGTTCCTGCATCTAATATCTCATGACTGGCTCTAGCTTTATAGGTTCTGTTGACTTATTAACTGATAAATTATTTTGGCATGGTGCAATGAGAATGTAAATCATGTTCAGTCTCACGAATGAAATTTCCTAGTCATTCCAAGGAAAGACAGACTATTAATACCATTTGGTTTTCTATTGACTAATATTGTAGCAACGGGATTGATGGACTCTGGTTTGGATATGCATGAATGTATCATGGGGTTTTTGTTTGACGATTGAATAAGAAGTTTGTCATTTGTTGGGAATGTTTTGGGGAATTGGTGTTTATTCAGGGAAGAACAATAAGAAGAAAATATTTTTGCCTGACATGCTGTTAACTTCCTGCCCTGTTTTTAATTTGCATGTTATTGATGATGATTTTCCTGTGCAATTTAATAATGGAGCGGGAATGTAATCTAATTTTTAAGTTAAAGTGAATGGATTAATATGCTAGCATCCTAGAAGAGGTCCATGGGTGAAATAGTTAGGGAAATCAAGAGATACATGCTTGGTGATCTTTTTTTTTCCTCTATAAGTTTATCCTTGTCATTGCTACTGATTTAGTGTGTGCTTTTCCTCTTTTGCTTCAAGCACCTCTTGTATTGCTAAAAGGTGACAATTAGAGTTGCTGCAAACATCACTTTGGTGATGAGTATGCATGCATCTACTTGCTTCCCTTTGGTGCTTGTTGCTGTCCTATCATATGATCGATCATATACAGTGGTGAACTATGGATTTTCATGTGCTCTTAATGGTGTATGGAGTGTGTATCCATTAAGATAAGACTTCTGTCCAAAAGGACATTCATAAAGCATCTTCTGTTCTCATGCTCAAATTGTTTTAACCACGCCTGGTGAAACAAAAGTTCTTATATTGTGGGGGGTGAAGTAGATGTCTTGCTTCTGCACATGCATGATCTACCTCTTGCAGCAGCTGTTGGAAGATTCATGGGCCCCTGACCAATGGGCTGGAACTGGAATTGTTTTATTAGATAGATCCCTTTGTTAATTGTTTCCTGTCACTGTCCCATTGTTTACATCACCAGGAGTTTCTCTTGATGTGCAAAATTCTTTTTTTTTGTGGTAAACACTGGATTTTCATGTGATATTTAAATGTTGTGTCACTGCTTCTGTTAGAACATGTTTAAAATTAAATTCTGAAAATTTCAAAGTATACAGGTTGAATTGTTGAATACTTGCTTCGTGTTTACATGTTTAATGGCTGACCAAGAAATGCTGGAGACGGCCTATTAGCAGGAACACAGTTACCTGCTGGAGAAAAAAGGGATCCTGGAAGTAGAAGCTGGTGATGGACATAATCAAAAGAAATGTCACCTTCTTGCTGATTGCTTTTGTTGTGGTATTAAACTTTTGACTTCTGTTCTGATGATTACCTATATGCAATATAATGGTGTTTTCAGCTTTCACAATGAAATGATATTGTGTTGGGACCAAAACAATTATTTAGAATCGGAAGGTGGCCTCTGTTGGGGTAAATTGTTTGGCCTATTGGGTTCAATTTGGAATGTGCATCCTGTTCTTTGTACCTATCATCTATAGATGTTTAGATTAAACTGCTGCTGATAAATAGTTTTTGCCTTTTTTTTTGGGGTATAATTAGTGTTGTCACCAGAAATGTTTTCAATATTATTTCATCTTGGTGATTTAGGATTTAATTATGCAAAAAGAATATCTGCTTGTTAATGTAGGGGTTCTCATCGAGTTCTCAGAGTTCTGCCTTTTTGGTGGTAACCCTAGCAAGTTGATGACAAGTTGTTCTGAGGTTAAATCACACCCACATGACATTTGGTATCAGTAGGGTACGCACAGATCACCATGGTTATCTGCATATGGGGTTGGAAGAGAGGAAAAAGGAGAATCATTTGGTGGTAGAAGAGTCATTGGTGGGATCATCCAAATGAGTTTTCTCCCCTGTGCCTATCAATTACTTGTTTATAGTCATGTCCAATTTGGTAGGCAAAATATGGCTTAAAACATTTTCCCGCTATTGAACAAAATTACATTTTAAAAATAAGAAGAGCCAGTTAAATTAACTTGTTAACTTTAAGGTCAAATTCACTTGTATCTGCAAAAATTGCTTCAGGAGATAAAACAGTAGAGGTTTCAGACGCATCGTTCTGATTTAGAACCTAGAAATATATGGGGTAGGCTCACCTTCTTTAAGTAAAATTTCTTTTGCATCTATAAATGAATTCCGACTCTTTTTTAATACAATAAACTTAAATTTCATTCTTCCTCCTACTCATTAATAAATATTATGAAAACGAACTTGTTTTAGATATTTCTAGTTAGATAAACACACATACATGATATAGTTGAAGGAGACGTGTACTAAAATAATGTACTATGAGCAGAAGGCTTTATGAATTTTGGATCATTGATGCGTTGGATCAGACATAAATTCGTGGGTTGGTCCGCTCTCTACAATTATGGTTGGAATTAGATTGTGGTTGCAACTCCTTAATTCCTTATCTTCTTCTTCTTCTGGTCCAACCACCCAACTCAGGTTTCAAGATGTTAGGAATCGATCCAATTCATTTATTTAGGTTATCTATAAAATTTTTGTAGACGTTTCGGTTAGGCCATTTATTTATGAGAGGCTGAATACATAGTTTGTCCGCCTATGTTTGTTCAAAAAGTTTATCCCTTTGCCACGCTTAATTTTGGGGAGTTAACAACACATGGGAAGGTGCCAACATTTCACCCAAAAACCAGTGCGCACGTTAGGGAGCCAAATAGTTTTTGGGTGAAACCTTAGTAGGCAATTTTGGCTCCCAAACTCAATATGTTACCACTTTAACGTGTGCACAAATTTTTGTGTAGCAAATCTTTAAAATGTGGTGGATCAAATATTTGGTGGCATGTTAATTATTTATTGCCAGAGTATGGTTAAATGTAATGATATCGTAGACATATTTATAAGGATGGTCAGGTAATCAAACAATAATGCTTGAGATATAAGTTTGTATAGAGTGAGTGAAATGGTAATTAAGGTGCACAAAGTCATCGATTACAACTTCAACAAATTACTAGTTCCTTGGTGGCCGGCACACCTAATCTTCAATCAAACAAATTATTCATTTTTTATTTGTATGTATACATATATAAATTTACATGTTTTTGCAGACTAATTTTTCACCATATTCTCAACAATTATATTTTGACTTATATTGCTTTATCAAATTACAATGATTAAACTAGAATATTATCATAATTTTAATTAAGGTGATTTGTTATATATAGATTGTAGTAGTATAGTAGCGAATGAAGATGTTGGGTATAGAGTATAGACGCATGTCACTCTCATTTATTTGCAAAGGGGACCAAGTTCCTTGTCACCCATGAGACACGCCAGCCAAGCACCTACTTGTGCACGTGATTCTCCATATTTCTTTGGCATTTTCATGCAATGCAACCCTCCTTATTTGTATTCTCATTTCTTAATAGTTTTTTGGTTATTAGTTTTTTTACTTACATTTATGAATCGAAACCTATTTTTAAAATTCGTACTTAAGTTAATGTAGGTTTGACCATATTATTAAAATAAATAGGAGTATTAAATGAAGGGATTTAACTTATGCACTATACAATATAAGATGGATGATACACATCCGGATGGATATTCGAACTCGTTATCAACGAGTCATAACATATTGGTCTCTCACCTAATGATAGACTAATGTGAAATGATTGTTATACACAATCAGGGACATACCCAAATCGCCGATGGTCCTGAAGTCTAAAGTTGTGCCCCGCTGGATTGATGTTGTGTTTCACATGAAAGAAGACCGGTGATGAAATATGAGAAGAACGAAAGAAGTGAAGCAGAAGTAGGTACGCATATGATTGTGTGTTTTAATGAAATGATTGTTTCATTTAATTTTTCAAATAATAGACCAAAACGACGTCGTTTTGGTCATTTCATTAAAAAATAATAATAAAAGACAACAGAAAAAGGAGCACCACCAGCAACTCAGATAGATTCTGGCCAAAAGGAAATAAGAAAGAAGGGGAAGAAGAATAGAAGGGAGAAGAAAAAATATTAGCCGGTTCCCCCCCAAGGTTGGTCACGTTCTTTCACAACCACATTTGATGGTGATAACAACTAATATTCCTCTTCAAAATGATAGAATAAGTCTATCTAGCGGAATGAGGTGCGGACTTAAATAATGTTCAGAGTTCCTAAATAGTCGGTGTAAATGGTTTGATGTCTGAACCTAAGGATTTTTAAAACAAAAGTTGATATTGTGTTATTCCCTCCAAAATATCAAAACCATCATCTGTGTTGTCCATGTCTCAATGTAAAATGTTTGACATACACCATAAACTTACATCAAAATCAAAGTAAGAATTCAAGTTTTTTTAATTATTATTTCAAAATATTTTAATGTAAAAATGAATTCTCCATATATTTGTTAAAAAATATAATATTTATATTGGATATTTAATTTAATTTTTTTTTTTTTTGTTTTAGTTGGTTTATTGAATGGTGACTTTAGACTGGAAATATTATATTGCAAAACCATATGTATCTTAGAATAATTTTTCCATTAAAATATAATTTCCAGCTTGAGTAACAGAAAACATGATAAAATTCTACAGAAACGTACAAATTAATGACACAAAATGTTTGAGAACCTATTAATTAATACGATTACAAGTAATTTTTCCAACAAAATATTTTGATAATGATGATCATTCCCACTTGCCAAATTAACCAAAAAGAGAAACGGACTTTCCAAATTAAAAAAAAAAAAAAAAGAAAACGTTATTGCAAGTGCAATTGATGGTAATAACAGACAAAGAAACCTTAAACAGACATGAAATGATGATGTTAAATTATATTTCAACAATTACACCCTTTCCTTCCTTTGTAATTTTCCGTTTTCCACTATCTTCCTTTACTTATTTTTCTCTCCCCTCCCCACTTAAGAAATCTCAAAAACAGAAATTGCAAACCAAATAAAGAAAATGAAAGTTACAAAAAAAACATAGGCATAATAATGGTTTAACCTTGATTTATTAAGCTCTAATGCATGTGTTATGTCAGTTAAAGGCAGGGCCCCATCATGATTCTTGTAAATATATAGAAAAAGAAGAAGATAAAATCAAGATTAAAATAAATTAATCTCTCTTTTGCGTGAGAGAGAGAGAGAAGAGAAAGGTCATAACTTTAGCTTTTTTTCTCTCTTTTGTGTAACGTGTACTATAATAACCAGTCCTTTTCCAGCGGACATCCAGCTTGCCGTTTTCTTTCATGGATGGCCATAGCAACCTTCCCCATGTGATTGCCGCTCTCTTCTTCCCTTCATTTGCCCCATCTATCTTTCTCATTTATTAATTATTCATGATTTCTTTTATTTTCTTTACTAATTCATTTCGTAAACTCTCAAATCAGGCCAAATCTAAGTCTTTCCTCTGTTTTTGTTTTTCCCCTCTTTCCTACATATTCAAATTGGAGTCAAGAAGCTGATTTTGGTGCATTTGGACTGTGGGGTTTTCATTTCATATTTGTCTGACCAGTGAGGTACTTCAAATTTCTTTGCTTTATTAGATTCTTTTAGTTTTTCTCGGCAAGAAGTATTGAGGGTTTATATAATTTGGTACTGGGATTTTGCGCTTTTTGTATAATGAGGGACTTCCCTTCTTGTTTTGGTGAAAGTGGCGTTCAAGTAGCTGATTCATCAGCTTCAAACACCACAAAAGCTGCACAGAATTTGGTTACTTGTATCTATCAATGTAAATTGAGGGGTCGTTCTTGCTTAATTACTGTTACTTGGACTAAGAATCTCATGGGTCAAGGTCTTAGTGTTGCAATTGATGATTCAGCTAATCAGTGTCTTTGTAAAGTTGATATAAAACCATGGTTGTTCTCTAAAAGAAAAGGGACCAAGAATTTGGAGGTAGATTCTAGTAAAATTGATATATATTGGGATTTATCTAATGCTAAATTTGGTTGTGGACCTGAACCATTGGAGGGGTTCTATTTAGCTGTAACATTTAACCAAGAAATGGTGCTACTTCTTGGAGATATGAAAAAAGAAGCATACAAGAAAATTGATAATGCCTCAATACATTCTACTGCCATTTTTATTGCTAAAAGAGGGAATATTTTTGGGAAGAAGTTTTATGGTGCAAAAGCACAGTTCTGTGATAAGGGGCAGATGCATGATGTTGCAATCGAATGCGATACCGTTGATCTTAAAGATCCGTGTCTTATTATCCGCATTGATAGTAAGATTGTAATGCAGGTGAAGAGATTAAAGTGGAAGTTTCGGGGGAATCATACCATATTGGTGGACGGGCTCCCCGTTGAAGTGTTCTGGGATGTTCATAACTGGTTATTTGGTAATGCATTAGGCAATGCAGTTTTCATGTTCCAAACTTGCCTTTCTGCAGAGAAATTATGGTCTAGCCAATCTGTGTTTGATCCCTCTGTATTGACTTGGTCTTATTCTCAGAGATTCAGAGACTATCAATTACAAGGTCTTGGTTTCTCACTTGTATTGTATGCTTGGAAGAATGAATAAAAATTTATGTTTCAATTATTGAGTTTTATAGCAGATACTTCCTGCAATTGTTTATTCAAGAATGATGTGATAGAGATAAATGTGATTATAAATTTCTTTTCTTTTTCTTTCTTATATTATTCCACTAACCCTTTTCTCTTAATTGCTCTTGAGAATTAGTGAAGAATTCAAAGGTTTGATCTACTAAGGTTGCAAATTGCATTTGTGTGCTGCTACTACTCATGTGACCCCTTTTTGGGACATTACAGTAAGATTCCTTTCCTGTACTCTCAACAACACTGTTATTGTTGGAAGAAAATAGGAGTCTTTTTGTTTCTAGGAAATGAGAGCAACTCCCTGTTGCATGTGTCCATATTCTTGGAATATGGGTAAACATGGAGTTTATTACTTCTGACTATTTTTAACTCGTTGCATCTGAATTCTTGTTCCCCAACAGTAGCAGCAGCAGCGAGGTACTGTAGTTGATGCTGCTGGTTTGGTTTGGTATGACGATGTTCCGTGTTTAACTTAGATATGAGTTATTCATTATTCCTATCTGGGTGAGGGTAATACTGCCCAAACATTGTCTGGTAGGGAATAGGTGAATGCCTCGTGATGCATAAAATTGCATTGAACATTGAATTTGAATGTGAAAAATGAATGTTTTACAGTTAATTTGTGTCTGTTTAGTATTGAACCCAAAATGGATAGTAATAATATGCTTCAAACTGCATCATCTTTTGATGTAGGAGGTTGATTTCCAAATGACCTTAAAACCGTAAAATTTCCTGTGTTTAGCTACAGTTATTAGCAAACCTGCCATCTTATTTTCAGCTAGCATTGTTTTTGGCGCTAGCATTGTTATGCTTTGCTCTTGTCATAAATGCTCATCTTTTCCACCCATGTAGCCAAGTGATTTGGTCCAAAATCTTGGCAGACTCTACATAAAACCCATTCCTTCAGCTGAAAATGGATAGATCAGTCATCAGAGACACAGCAATCGGAAATGTGCAAGCATTTGGAAACAAACAGGTATGTTTAAATTATGTCAGCTAAGGGCTACTAAAACCGGCTGAGCTTAGTTTTCTTCAATTCATGGAAGCAAACAAAGCACTAACATATGGCTTTATAGCAAGTTTTTTTTTTTTTTTTTAATTAACCCCTTAGTCATTGCACAAGATTTCCTTGTCCAAGATAATTTGAACACTACCCAATGCAACCTTCCCAATTTCTGCAAATAAATAAGACTTTTTTTATAATAAACAAAAGATGCAACATTTATACCATTAGTAATTTGTTTATTTATTGCAGCAAAAGCATCATCCATGGCATAATAAATATGTGAAGTCAACCCAAGTACAATTGTTTAGGACATCATGATCCATGGCATAAATATGTAAAGTCCACCCAAGTACAATTGTTTAGGACCTAACCAACATTCTCAATCAATGTTTTCTTTCTCCTTTTGACAACAATACTGAACATATCTACTGCTATTCTTATCAATACAACGGAGCTTTTGCTTGAATAAAGATTCAATTACTAAATTTTATTGCAGCAGAAGCATCAAAACGAAGAATCCCTTCACCCCATTTGCATTTTTTGTTATGTCTACTACTGCAAAACCTTGCAAAATTCAAATCTACTACAAACCACGATGATAAAAGAGGAAAAAAAAAAATGTAAGAACTGAAAGATAAAAAAGCTAGACTTGAGAAGAAATGTTGAGGATTGTAATGTTGAATATCTGTTACAATTAATCCATGTACATTAACAGCCTTACTTAATTAGATGTTTGTTGATTAATTGATTTATCAGAAATTGATCAATATCCATGCTTGCCTCAAAGAAAAATTCAAGAGTTGTAATTAGTGCAAATGAAACCATAATACAAAAACTAGATCTATACGGTTTCATGGAATCTACAAAAGGGATAAAACTATATTCTTAAACATGCCAGTCAAATGTTGTTTGACTGAAAAGCACTAGCAGTAGAAAATTGAAGAGCTATTAATCTGTGAGTGTTGTGATTGAGAAGATTTCAAATGCAGAGAATGATTTTGTTGATTCATATCTGTTAGTTTGGCTTGGTCGTGATTAAGGTTGGATTGAGCTTTGTGCCTATCTGTAGCGTGGTGTGCCTTTAATGAAAATAATAATACAAATAATCCCACACCGGAGAAAAGAGAAGAGTTACAACTAAACAATGGCTATAAAATAAGAGTTCAGGCCAAAAACAATTTATACCTTTCTCGGCCTTTTGGCTAAGATCAAGTGTAGTATCTGTTCTTATCAGTTTAATATCTGATACGTGGGTCAATGACTCACATGATATTAAATTAATTTTTTATTGGGGAGGGGTCAATTAGTAGCTTGCTACTAGGCCTCTCGAGCGTCGACCATGCCTTGCACTGCAGCAAGGGCCTGGCGCACCTACCATTCCCAGTTTAACATTTGTGCATGCAGCGCTATTTACCGGCCTTGTTGGAATGAAATATTATTTTAGTAAAAAATAAGATGACATTAAGAGATTTTAGCGAAATACGAAATTTACTTTTTAGTCTCTCATAAAATATGGGAGAAAAATTTTTATAGAGAAAAACAGCTAACTTGAGCACTATTTTCCCCTTCCATTTTGATTTTCTTTTTTCTTTCATTTATTTTCCTTAAATATTATGTGAAACTTCACACAATTTTTAGGTATTTTTCCAAATTTATTTATTTGTGCCCTAGTTTTTTTTAGCCTTTCATGATTTCATTATATTTATATAGATTTTGTTATTCATAATAGAGATTGTTGCATTATTACATCAAAGTATAATGTTCTATTCATCTCCCTTTGTTACTAATAAGACATCGTTAAATCAATTATTATGTTGATTTCTTTCGAAAAAAAGGTATTATGTTTTCAAAGACTTCTTTATAAAGTAACACTAGTCATCCGCTCACGGATAGTATTACATAATTTTATTAATACATATTTGTTTGATTTTCTATTAGTATATAATATATTATAAATAAATTAAAAAATGTTCGCACATTCATGAATTAAAATATTATTTCATGTAATATATTTTGAATAAAACTATGAATGTTTGAACAATTATTTTTAGTTGTTAAAAATTCAAGAATTGAAATAAAATGAAGTATTTATTATTTTGATCAATTTAAAAAATAATATTATCATAGATTTTTTTAATCGTGCGTATTTGTGCCACATCATCTAATGAACTTCAACTTTTATATAGAGTTTAAAGATAGATTGTAATTTTTTTGTCTTATTTAAAATTTATAGCAAAATTATTTTCAAATATAAGGATTATATTATCAAATATTTCAAAGGTAACAGACATGGAAGTGGTTTTGCACTTTAGTTTTTTTACTCTTCTTTTAGACATTTCATCAAACGCCTGAAATCAACAAAATCTTCAGACCTTACTGCCCAATCCATTTCATGAGCAATTTACTGTAATAAAATATACATGTGAAGTGAAAAAAAAATTCAACAATTAGTTAAGGAATTGAATTGGGGATTTGTCTAAAAGGGAAAGAAGAACAAAGAACAATGCCTAATTCAACATTTAGTTTTATAATGCTCACCCAACCATAACCACGGGAAGTGAAAAGGATACTGAGGAAGGTTCAAAATATCAAAGGGAAATGCCATGAAAATAACTCTGGTGAATAATATTCAATTCATTTGTGAACAAACCACCAGCATAGATAATCAGCACCGCCAGCAACTACCTTCTCTTTCAGCATCTTCTTCTTCCCCTTATTTTCCATTTGTACTTATCATGCAGTCTCTTTTTGGCATTTCGTCAAACAGTTTGTGGATTAGAAATATCCGCACAAAGGCTTGATTGTATGAGCATGTCCATCGGCTACGGCCTTCCTAAGCCTAATTCAAAGATGATCCCTCTCATTCATCACGCCATCAATACTGGTGTCACTTTCCTTGATACTTCCGATTTGTATATGGAACTCATACCAATTAATTTCTTCTCGGCAAGGTTTGATCTACTAATTGTAATTTCACTAATACTGGTTGCTTTAGCTTGAAATATGTATGCTCAAATTTTGAGCAGTGGGATTAAAACAAGTTTATTGACATTTATCACTTTCCTTGAAATGTTCCCTGATTCGTTTATATATACTTCAGTTATTGCAGGCATCTATCTTCGGATAAAGTTTTTGAGGTTTTTGAACGAATGGTTAAGAAGGGTTGTATATTTAGGCATTTGAATATTGTGATCCCACATGTTCGATAAAATGCCAGAGAGATTAGTACAAAGCTGAAGGAACGTTAAGGAGCAAAAGGTATCGTTTTGTATGTTGATATTCGGCAAAGAAATGTTTCACGTGCCCTCTCTGTACGTTTGCGATGTTATCTCGTGGACAAAGGGTGCGCATATATAAATTTTCGAAAGATAAGGGCTTAAAATCACAATATGTTAATTGAGGGGTGCGAATAGATAATATTGTGGTAGTAAAGGGTGTTGTTGAATATGTTATTGGTATGAATCTATGGTTTCTCCTTCCTTTTCATGGGGATATAATATAACACCATTGATGAATGTTTTAAATGAGCCTTTGCTTCCTTCCTCTCACGGTTGTTTCAACAACTTGTCTTGCAATCTCACGTACATATGGTTGAAAACTTTCAAGATTTAGAGTTTAGATCCGGCAAAGAAGAAAATGAAGTAGCAAGTGATGTTTCTACTATTTTTCATTACTTTATTGAGATTTGAGTTACTTGTATTGTTATTTTTCTATGAATCTTGTATGTTTATGTTTAATTTATCAAGTTTCTTTAGAGAATTTATTGAATCAAAATATCTTTAAAAAAAAAAGTAGGAACTAAATCCAGTATTATGTAAAACCTTAAGGACAAAATAGTAATTGTATAACAAAATTAATTGTCTATTTATCCTAAACGACACCGGGTCGATAAACTCATTGCCAAATAATAACAACCCTTCGTTTTGGGTGAATGTAACATCGCTCGAGACTGAATTATTGTTTTCACTTGCAACGCAGACGAGAAGGTGATCGCGGGGATGGGAACTTTATCCCCTCTCTCCGTCTCTGTTCCGTGCAGACCCATTCACTTCTCTTCAAGAATTCACCTGCTAAAAACTACTGTTATATGGCCACAATTAGTATCCAACACTCTCGATTCCGCTAGAATTCGAAGCAGAACTGTTGTTTTTGGAGGGAATTCTTCGTCAAGTGACCCAAACGAGTCTCAATTTTTTGATGAAAGTGGTGTTGTTGATGATATGGATGGATATCTCAACTCTCTTTCTCTTGAATATGACTCTGTTTGGGACACCAAGCCGTCATGGTAAGTAAAGTAACTGCTCTCTTAGCGAACAAGTGGAGACATTTGCTTTTACAGATGAGTTGAAATTTTGCTTTGCTTTGATATTCATGCAGCGTAACATGTTTTCTGTCAAAATTTTTGTTTTACTGGAATTTTCAAGATCTTCAATTGAAAATTGGATAAAGCCAATTGCTTTAAATTTCAACATTAGCCTTCAAAATTTTGATATATGTAAGAGTTGCTTTAAATTATAATCTTTATTTTCATGGATGAAATGTATTTGAGCATAGAGTAACAAAAATATGCATCTGTAATTGTTTGGATATTTGATCGCTTCTATCTGTTTGTCATTAGGTGTCAACCATGGACAATAACACTCACTGGAGTATTGGCAATTGCCTTCAGTTGGTTGATTTTGCAGTCGGTTATAGTTACAACTATTGTGGCCTTGTTAATATGCAGCTGGTGGTACATTTTTTTGTATTCTTACCCCAAGGTATAACATCACCTAAGAATTAATGTTTGCTTATTAGCTTCTCTTACTCTTCATTATGCTTATTGAAGTTGGCAGTAAAATCATTGTATTACATAGTTTATTGTTTGCATTCAAATTGTGAATATTTGGATTTGGTTAAACAAACTACAAGTCTCTCTAGTCCAATTTTTTCCTTTTCCTTTTGGAATTTAAGATTGGAGTCTCGGGGTGATGCCTAATGCAATAGATACATTTCTCCACACTTAGCAGGCGAAATGAACTATATTTACATTTGAATTTGCTGGGGAATTTATATAATGAGATAGCTCGATGTGAAAGTTATGATCTTTGAATTTCAAAATTTGTGTCAACCACTGTGCATAAGTTGCTTATTGATTTGGGTAGGAGTCCTTAAATGGCTGTTCCACTTCCACATTTCTAGGATGCCTATGCCAATGTTGATCTACTGAAAGGTTATTGTATTATGCATTGTTGCAAGTTAGACCTGCTTAAAGAAGATTCACCACTATCAACTTGTTTTACTTCAAAGTTCAACATACACCTCATGCTTCCATATCTATGCTTGTTTTGGTATGAAATTGGTACTGCTTTGAAGAATAAAGTTTGCCGTTTGACGAGGAATTTCTGTACGACTTGCTTCTGATTTAAAGTTTTTTTGTTTAGGAGTTGTGTTTGTTGTGAATTGTGATATTCTATTTGGAATATGAAAATGTAGACTGTTGTTTGAATTTTGCTTCTTTCTTTTTCTGCTCTCTCTCTTTTGATAGGCGTATGCAGATATGATTGCTGAACGAAGAAAGAAAGTGAAAAGTGGTCTAGAAGATACATATGGTTTGAGGAAGAGCTAATAATATAGAGTAAAATTGGACTAAATCCTCTCTCGCAAAATAAGTGAAGGTTTGTAACTTAAACAAATGAAAATGTAATTATAATTAGATTATGATATGAGCTCCATCAATTGCTAGGTAAATTGGATCCTTGGCGCAGAATGTGCAGATTTGTAACTGTTACAAGTCCAAGTTATGTTAGCTGTTGTTACTTGTGAGGACCTCACTGTTCTTATGGTCTAGCATCTGACTGGTAAATGTTTAATATCTGCAAATTTTTATTGGGTAAATTCTGAAAGATATATTAACAACAAAAAAGTTAACCACTTGATATATTATACTAGAGCTGGTTTATTCTGAATACAGCCTAAGCTAAGATATCCTTGGTTTGCTATTTGCCATCATTTTCCGAGCGACAAATAACAACTAATGTTATCATGCATGGAAGAACAGGCTTTTCTCTAAGATGGGAGTTCTATCTTTTAAATGCAAGTTTAGGCTACATTTCAATGACGGGATGCAGTAACATCTTTCCCCAACTTCAAATTAAATAGATTCCACGAACTTTTTCATCATTGCATAGTCTCTCAATTATGTAGCTGATGCTTAGCAAGGAAATGTCTTGATGTTAATTTTCAATGTAATTTGTATGCTCAGCTGAAACTACTTGTATCTATTTCAGTTTAATGCAATGAAAGTTTGAATTCTGTCAAGAAAAGAAAAAAAAGAGAAGCATTGTGGATTCCAAGTTGAGAATCATTCTGCACGATGTTGTTCTATGGATTAATAAAATTCCTTATTTCACCGCCTACCTTTACCTTTTATTTAAAGAAAGTATTCTTGTTTCCAAGAGAATCTATACTATCAAAACTAAATTGACTTTTTTCTTTTCGTTAATTTACATAATATTCTCACAATAAGTTTTTAAATAAAATAGTTTATCTTGTTAAAACATGATAATTTTTAATTAAATCTGGTCTAACACATTATCCATACGCTAATTCAATTCTATGGGATGATAATACATCAACTATTTATCTACTGATATGACATCATTTTATTCTATTAAATTGATGTATGAATAACTTAATCAACTAACTCTACCTAAGGATTTTTCATTGGGCGAAGAAAAAAAAACTTAAATACATATTATTAAGAGATATAGACATGAGATAAATAACATAACATTTATTTTTTAACATAGATAAAAATATATAATTATTATACATTAAGTAAAATTATAAATTTTAAAAATGTAAGATGCATTAGTAATTTTTGTTTCTCAAGTATTTTTGTACTTTTGTGTTAAATTATGCATTCAACTTGTCTTAAAAAAACTATGTATTAGTAGATTTAATTTTCGGAAATTCATAAATATGTTATTATTTTTTTTTACGTGAAAATACTTATTTAAATGCTCTTATTAAAATTCATTTGTAAAGTAAAATATTTTCATTTTGTCCATATTAAAATTAACTTAATAGTTTCATTTTTTTTTTTGAAAGATAATAGTTTCATTTTATTAAATTAAAGTAATTACTAGTATAATAAAATGAATTTTTTTTAAATGATATTATAGCACGGCATGTCAGGCGCGAGACACTGTTTGTTTCCATACTCAGAAACCAAGTTCATCGTCGGAAATTGGGGTCAAGTCCCAGAGGAAACCCTAGATGGATCTCCTCAAGCAAGAACTCCTCAAGAAACGTCAATCCCTTGCTCAAGATACCGGCGGCAAACGAGTCTTCAAACGATCTGAAATCCAACAGAAAGAAATTCAAAAGCTCCGAGAACAAGAAAAACGCGAACTTGAAGCCAAAGCCCAACGCCAAACAGCCGCCGGTGCTACTAATTCAACATCCACTAAATCCACCTCCGCTGCATCTAGCGCCACAAACACAGCCACCACATCTGCATCCACTGCCACCACATCCAAATCCCTAACCGATGAACAAAATATCGATAACCTCGTACTCCCTAAGCAAGAGGTTATACGCCGCCTTCGGTTCCTAAAGCAACCCATCACTCTTTTCGGAGAAGATGACGCTGCTCGTCTGGATAGGTTGAAGTATGTGTTGAAAGCTGGAATGTTTGAAGTGGATAGCGACATGACTGAAGGGCAGACGAATGACTTTTTGCGTGATATTGCGGAGCTTAGGAAGAGGCAGAAGACTGGAATTCCGAGCGAGAGGAAGAGAAAGGATAGGGAGGAAGGAGCCGGAGAGGATGGGGAGGTAGGGGATAGAGAAGGTGAGCTCAGTGCCGATGGTGGGTCCAGTGGGGTAGATGCTGATAAAGATTTGAAGCGAATGAAGGCCAATTTTGATGAATTGTGTGATGAGGATAAGATTTTGGTGTTCTTCAAAAGGTTGTTGAATGAGTGGAATCAGGAGTTGAATGAGATGTCTGAAGCAGAGAAGCGGACTGCAAAAGGGAAGTCAATGGTTGCTACGTTTAAGCAGTGCGCGAGGTACTTGAATCCATTGTTCAAGTTTTGCAGGAAGAAGGTGAGCATTTTGCTTTTGATTTTTTTACTTATTTGTTTGAATATTATTGTGGTGACTTATGTGTGCTATTGTTGTTTGTGATTTAAATGGTATGGTGCCATGTTGCTTCTGGATATGCATTTACAATTGAATTTATGTTTGTACAGTAGTGCAAATTAGTACAACCTGTTCTCTAGCTTTCAGTGGCAATTTTTGCAACCTTAATTGGGAAATAGAGGCTGCCAATCATAAGTAGTTGACAGGCGCAGAGGATCAGACAAGAAGTATTATGCTACATATTTCTTGAAATAGTACCCTAGAACACCTTGAATTGTTGCATCCAACAATGTTGTGTGTTCTTCCTGCCCTGCTAATTTTATCTTGTGTTCAAACAAGCATTCATGGCTCAATCTTGTTTGTTTCAAAATAGGAGTGGAGTATTACACTAGCATTTCCCTTATTAGTTGCTTCCTGACTGTTGTATGAAAAGCAACAGTTTGGTTGATATGATAATTAAGTTTTAATGCTTAGTTTCAGTCATCTTTATATTAGGCACTCTAGAGGATCATGCTTTTTCATTTGTGAATTATATACAAATTGCTAATAGAATTATAGT